>CM031952.1:5745162-5800162 GCA_018749465.1 Paracanthobrama guichenoti | reverse complement strand
ACAAAAAAGCTCAATTGTAAAAAAAACTACAACTTTAAAATATTAAAATGATTATATAAAAAATATGAAAGGGCCTATTGTCACAGTTCCCCTGTCTGTGGTTCCCTCATACTCCATTCACACACACATAGTACAGCCATATCACTCAAAACAAATACAATTCCCAGCATTCTTCCTGCTCATCATCTGCACCTGCACCTGATCAGTATGCTCATCACCACAGTATTTAAGCACACACACTCATTGTCTGATCTACTACTTGGACTACAGACAACTTATCTGATGTAAAGTAGGCCAGTAAGAACTGTGTGTGTAAATCTCACTCTTCTGGCCTCAAGAGGCACACTAGCGACTGGCTCTAGAGGTTATGGTTTTTAGCATCCTTGTTAGCACACACGCCTGCAACGCCAAAGACCCCGGTTCGAATCCCACTCAAAGCGGGTCGAGTAGGACCAGTTACATTTGGTGCCGTGACCCGGATGGGAGTGAGGTTTAGGGTGGTGAGTGTAATGTAGGTCAGTAAGAGCTGTGCGTGTAAACCTCACTCCTCACTCTCCTGATCTCAAAAGGCGTACTAGCAACTGACGCTAAAAGCTGCGGTCTTTAGTGGCCTTGTTAGCATGCCAGCCTGCCACTCGGGAGAACCCGGTTCGAATTCCGCTCTGAGTGGGTCAAGTAGGACTGAGATACCTTCTAAGATTTCTTCAAGACACTATTGACCCTATATCTTCTATTTCCCTCATCTGTTATCCACCTCCAGCATTCCTGCAATCCCTGTAAGCAAAGACATTGTTTGTTATTCATTCACTCTAACAGCAACTAAAAGGTGCATGTGTAGATATACTTACCAGTTGAAGTCACCTCCTCTATCTTCATCTGCAAACCTAAGAACTGAAATATTCAAGATTCAAGAGTTTTATTTGTCACATACACCGTTATATACAGAATATACAACCGGCAGTGAAATGTAAAATATTATACTTGCATTGCTCATCGTTTGTAGTCTCTACTCATCTGCTTTGGAAACAAGAGCTATGTACGAATTTTCATGTATTAATCGCTTTTTTACTGCCAATGTGTGAACAGCTTGAATGAGACCTTCTCTGACTTACTAGGTTGTCTATTTAAGCCTGTATACTGATTTTGAGCCGATTTCACCCAAGTGTGCTGCACAAGTCCTGAAAAGTGAATCCAAAAGGTTTTGATCGCCCCCAGGTGGCTGGATGCAGTATAATGTGATGTAATGGGACGTGAGTCAAACTAAACAATCAAATTACACTTTAAATAGATTTTTTCCAAAAGTGGTTTCTGTTATTTTAGGTTGTTTTTATCACGCTGATGTTAGTTAAAATACGCTTGGTTTTAGTTAGTTATTTGATGCTATAAAAATGATTGTCACGATTGACAGCGAAGTATGAGGCACCAACAGACTTTTTTTCGGGATCTTCGGGTGAAGACTGGAGCTTTAACTTTAATTTCTACATTTCCATAACTGTTTATTTCACACTGACATGAGTTGTTATGCTTGTAAACCGTATTAAACGATTCTGCGGGAGTGTTGGTGGGGCCTTGATACCGCGGTTACACTTCATACTCACTACTGTGCAGACAGCGGTATATCTGGACATTGGCGGCTTATATCAGTCTATGGTTTCACTGGGGAAAATCAAAAGCATGTGACATCTTCACTCCCAAGAGCCTCTCTTCCGTTCAATGACAGAATGTACAGGATGACACCGAAAGAGTTATTCTGTACTTTAATGTCAGGGTGTCATGCAATGAAAAGGGATTCATTTAAACTATAGTCTCAAATAACCACATCTATATAGTTTATAGTGTCAGATATACTTACTTTATAATTAATCATTGTAACAGTGTAACTTTCTGTCTACATGATGCCGGGGAATTGCAAAGCTATTGCAAACATATCCACATCGCTATCAGATGGAATGACAACACAAAACATGGCAATGATAATCTCAGGTAATGTTTATGTGCTTTATTTAAAGTTAAAAGCGTGTAATGTGACTTTGAATATCATTTAGTGCTCCCAGCTTTGTAATGTAGTCGTACTAAAAGCAACAATGGATAATTCACCTCAGATCTTGAAATATTAAACAAATGGAAACAAGAACGTTTAAACTGTGACCAAACAAGTATATTCTAAAGATTGTTTTAGTAACTCAGTATGTATTTTAGTAATGTTTAAATGGTGTAATATTTGTGAATTTGATTAAGTAGGCTACTTATCCATTTCCTTGCGAGTGCCGTCAAAATTAATCTCTGGTGCCGTGCATTTGCCGCAAGAGCCCACCCACATGCTGTTCTGATTGGCTGTGGTTTTTGATTGATTTGTCGCATCTCGTAGTCGCGTCGCGTCTTGTGTGGACAGACAAGTTGCTTGTCGCTGGAATCTTAACGCGTCGCGTGTAGTTAAGCAACGTTGTGAGCCTGTAGAATGCACAACAGCACCGCATTTTCCCGCGGCTTGATCAGCACGTTACGATTCAAATGTGCGCATCTATTACACAGGACAACAGTTCTGACTAGATCTCGATCTAGATCTAAATTCACTTTGTCAAATTCCTGTGGAGTGTGGCCAATTAAAATTCATACCTGTGAATTAAAAGAGAGCCAATTGTTCATTTCTGAACATCCCTACCCCTAATGGTAGCTGGCGAGGTTTATTTTTACTTTATTTTAGAATATAGAAGTCTGCCGAATTTTCCCTTAAATATTCTTGAATTAATTTGTGTCAAATATAGGTTCACTTTGTTTCAGCAATTATGTCTATGAAAAGCCCATATGGGTCGACCACCATTTGCAAGTCAAGTTCTGTTAGTTGTTACAGCAAAGATTGCTATAAGATCTGTTGTCATTTGGCGTTAATCTAAATAGCTGGTGGAAGTGGAAAGGGTAGGAAGGTCACGGTAAACAAGAATGATGTCATGAGACCTGATGAATATGGTTGTAATCATGTCAAAAGCACTGACCTTTACATTGAGTGACAAAACTGAATTGGATTCAGGATCCTTCTACCAGCTAAACACTTCCAGCCTTCCTGTCACTGAATGAGGTCTGCAGTGTAAATATAATCTGAACCTTTAACACACCGACACACAGCGCGAGCATGAACTGATCCTCACATCCTTCTTTTGATTTCCAGGATGGCTGAGTGAATCCATCATAAACAGAGGAATTCATACTTCATTACAGTGTGCAGAGGTCTCCCCAGACAATGCACTGGAGAATCCAGATCCTTTCGCATTCTTATGTCCAGTGACTAAGCGCTTGACTTCCCTGGATTTGCCTCTTGTTCCCAGTGAGCAGCTGCAGCAGTGTGGCTTTCAGCAGTAAACAGGATTCTTCCGACCCACACTATCCTGTGGTTACCTGGAAAAAAACACACCTCCTTCGACTCCTTGGACGTCCAGGCAGCACACGGAAACACGGGGGTTCTGCTGAATGAAAGAACCACTAAATAATGTCGCCGCTGGAAAACTCCACAGAAGCCCTGAATGACGTGGCGGTCAAGACCGTATGAGTCAATAAATTCTGGAAGTTATAGGTACAAAAAAGAAGAGGAGGAAAGGTGTATACACATGAAAAGGTTAAAATTAAAGATTCTTTATGGATCTTTGGAGCATTTTAGGTTCATTGGAGAATTCATGCAAGACCTGCAGCAGTGAGGAAGATTTTCAGTGAAGAACATAAGAACTTTATTATGGTCTGGTTCAGTGCTGGTTGACCAGCATGGTCTATCTGGTGAAACTGGTTAACCAAGGAACTTTGGATGGGTAGGATGCTGCCCACCAACTATGCTTGTTTCTTTTAATAAGTGTGATGAAGTGACAGACCAAAGCTAGTCCCGGATCCCCATGAGCGCAACATGGAATTTTTTTTAAGAGTGTAGTTGCAAAAAACTAAAACCATGTCCATTATATCTTACATGAATCAGTTTCACACATACAGTCAAACCAAAAAATATTCAGACACCAGATATAATTTTTTACTAGTGGGTGCAGGACACTATAGTTAATTTATGTAAGTGAGGATGACAAAATAAAGCAAACTGTGACATATACACTGTCAGAAAAAAAGGTACATTGCTGTCACTGGGGCGGTACCCTAAGGTACAAAACCGAAAAGGTACTAATATGTACATTTAAGGTACTAATACACAATCTTAAAGTACTGTACCTTTTAAGGTACTAATATGTACCATTTAGGGGATAGTAAGGTACCTTTTCACTTTTGTACCTTAGGGTACCGCCTCAGTGACAGCACTGTACCTTTTTTTTTCTGAGAGTGTACCCCAAAATTCTTTATACAGTGGACTACCAGTAAAATGTATTAAAATTTGAGACCAAAATTATTCAGACACTTTGACCTGACCATATTTTGCTTAAGTGTTTTACTTTAATTGCTACACCACACCACAGACTGAACAAAATGAAGGATTGCTTGGAAATTGGTTGACCTAAATTGGCATTATCTAATTGTGTACTTAAATTTAACAATTTGTAATTGTAATCCATAACATACCTTTCTATCAAAGTTATCTGACATTATCAATATGAATTTGTTCTGACACAGTTTAACTGAGTTCTTGTAATATTTTATTACCATTTTCAAAACTATAGCAAATAAACTGTGATAATGTGAGAAAATGTTGAAGGTGTGTGAATAAATTTTGGCTTGACTGTACATATTAGTAGGTGGATTGGAACCATGGTCAACTATTGAAACATTAGATAAAGAAAGTCATGAAAATGGACAATAGAAGGTGAAGGGTTTGGGACTCCCAGAGCTCAGCAGCGTGTGGATCAGATCCAGGGTTGGAGAGGGAGGTGGTCCACAGTGACTGATGGCCCACCACGGCCCAAGAAACTCGAGTTGCAGGGAAAGCTTAACACACCTTGACATCCATAGGAAACTCAAACCCAGCTCCGAGCAGAGTCAGATACGTACCACCAAAGGAGCTCGGCCGCACCGCTCAGCACAGCTTTTAACTCAATCTGTTTAGATGAGCGCACAGAAGAAGAATGTCTCCGTCCTGCACCTCCTCCCCTTCACCGCTCTCCCCAAAAGTCCTGAAACCACATACACAAATGCATTAAAATGACATGTAGGCAGATACATATGGGAAATGAGCAACTGCCTTCAGGAAGCATTCAGTGCAGTGCCAACCAGTGAACTGACATGAGATCTCACTGTGTACGTTTGCATGGGAGCAGCAAATATATGTTGTTGCCTGCAAGACGGTGCCAAGATGTTTGGAGAAATCAAGGAAATAACCCTAAAGGAATGTGTCGGCATGGACAAAAAGACAGTGAATAGTATGAATAAAAAACTGCAGAGGTTTGTTTGATGATTGCATGCATTGGCTGGAGAGCCTGCATGATGTAACTCCATCTCTGTATGAAAAAGAAAATCAAAGGAGTGGATGGAAAGATATAGTCCACAGGTCTCTCTCAAGAGTATGGCGAGTTTAATTGCAATGCGCCTAAAAATAATTTATTATGTCATTATTCACCCACCATCATGTCATTCCAAACCGTTTTGTTCACTATATTCAAAATCTTTTCACAATGGTGTCATCCACCACATTTTGTTTACATTACTTAAAGGTGCAATATGTAAGATTTTTGCAGTAAAATATCCAAAAACCACTAGGCCAGAGTTTATATATTTTGTTCAGTTGAGTACTTACAATATCCCAAATGTTTCCAACTATTTGTAAATAGTAAGAAAATTGTGTTTTTTTTTGTGTGTTTTTTTAACCAAGGAACCGGGACGTGTGAGGGAGTTGCCTGTCAATGGCATCATATCCGCGTTACCTTCGATTTGCTTTTATTGCCGTAGAAACCATGTCAACAGACGTGGACAACTGCGTAACGTTATGAACCATGGCAAGCAGACTTTGGAACAAAATGAGAACTCAAAAGAGGACCAGTATCAACGTGGCATTTTCAAGATGACGAGAGCTTCACAACAAACTTCGACTTTATAGAGATGCCGTTCTTGCATGTGCTTTATTAGACAGGTGAGCAAATGTACATAAAACGAATCAATGTTATGTAGCTCAACATGATGAAATATTTGAATATTATCAGTATGATGTTGATGTAGCTTACTTCTACTCTCATACAGCCAACAAACTAACACACAGAATAACATTATAACTTTCAACACACTCAAATGCAGTTTAGATAGTTTGGACCAAGTGAAACAGCATTGCATTTCCTCACAATTTTAATTTCGGCAAATAAACTGACCTGTATGAGTAGTAATTCAGGACTTGCGGGTAGCGTTAGTTCGGTAGAATGAAATGTCCTCATTTCTTTATATCCCCCGGGACTCGCTGATATCTGTCTCTTATTAGTAATCATGCCCTGCTTCATACCACAGTCATGTTAAAAAACATGAATACATTCACTCATCCATAAACATTATTTCCCCATAAACATTATTAGATCCATCTGTATGATGATAAGTTCCATGATTCCATGCTCATTCACTGCGTCATCAATCTGCACCTTTGTTATTGTTTTGAAGAGGTTAGCAACCCCTAGCGGCGAAAAAATACATAGTGTAGCTTTAATTTATTTTTATAAAGCCAGCAAAATTGCAGCTTAAACTTGACACCTAATCAGCAAGCATTTTTGTTGTATGGAAAAGAAGCTGTTTTCACGTTTTAATAATTTCTTTTGTTTTAGGTACACCAGTCTGAAAATCCCAAATGCTGATTGAGATTTAAGAGCTGCAGTGGAGGGGATGATTTTCATTAAATATCTACTTCAATTTCTCATAATAATGTAGCTATGACTTCAGAAGACTTGGAATATAGTGCACAAGTAACATGAACAACTTTGTTCTTGGCTCTCTTTTTTTTTTTCTTTTTGAAGCTGACAGACGTGGTCACTAGGAACTGTCGTTGTGTGAAAAAATGAAGTGGGAAAGAAATAGAATCAAGAAAGAACAGCAATGACATGAGGGTGAATAAATGATGACAAGAAGTTTAATTTCTGGATGAACTATCCCCTGAACATCTCAGTTCATCATCGGTCAAGTCTTGCCTGGGGATACTGTGATTATTCTCCCTTCATTGAGCGAAACCAATGAATCGAGGTTGAAGTTTCAACAAACAATGCCATATATAACACTGCCCTTCTGACAAGAAATGAGGGTAAGGAGTGAGAGAGAGAAAAAAAAAAAGAGAAAAGGATTTGGTGCTTGCACGAACCAGGGCTGTAAATAGTCCTGAAAGCTGTATCTCAGAAGGAGAAATGGGAGGCTGGTCACGAGCCAACACAAACACAGGGCTGGCCCAAGAGGATCTGCACCGCTGGGCCCGTTTTCCTCCTTTTCAAATCCTGAGCCCCATGCCCTCATCTGCTGCCCTACTCCACATCCCCTCGCAGCTGTCAACAGCTGGGCCTGTCATTCACTGGAACCTCTTTTAATGAGCAATCAATCACTCTGCTATTTGTTTATCTATCTATATACAATATGAAGCCAAGTATGGAGCCTCCAGCCAGGCTTGTTGCATTCAAAGCATGCGTACGGTTATGTTGCCACAGGCATACGGTGGATTGAGCTCTGCAATTAATTTTTGAAAAAGTGTGGCGACACCTGCAGGAAGGCCGGGATGCGTTTAGATGTTGTGTGTCATCACATACTTCAGTATCGGTTTGCAAAAGATTTGTGATGCATCGTCACTTTTCAAAAATGTTAACAGGCAAGCACAATTTCGCATTATGCAGCCAATTCAGAAAATAAACAAGCGTACATGCGCTGACACCTTTGAATTTCAACACGCGTTTGTTCACGCCAACATAACGGTTACTGAAAGCGAGCAATTTATAAACATAAATATGACCGTTTTCTGCCCTGGTCAGGATGGTGCACACTTGTGCTGTTTTATCCAGGTTGTACCAGTTTTGGTTTTAAAAAAAAAAAAGTTGCTAATTTGGATCGCTCAACCGAAGATTTCAGAAGCCTTCACATGCCGTTTGAAATGCAAAGAGCTATTGGCCTACAGTCATATCAGATATCTTAAATAGTTTTTTTAGCAAGGATATCTGTTAAATCACCACGGGAGGTCAAAGGACGGTGCGCAAACACAAATCTGTCTGTCAGCTGACTTATAGGGACAGTTCACCCAAAAATGAAAATTATCCCATGATTTACTCACCCTCAAGCCATCCTAGGTGTATATGACATTCTTCTTTCAGACGAATACAATCAGAGTTACACACGGCTCCAGGGGGTTAATAAATGCCTTCAGAAGTGAATTGATGGGTTTGGGTAAGAAAAATATCCATATTTAACACATTATAAAGTAAAATATCTAGCTTCCGCCAGACCGCATTCCATATTCAACTTACGAAAAAAGCGCAGCTGGCACGATGTATGACATCAGCTGTAGCATAAGCGTTTTGAACTGCGAGAGACGTTACACTTTCGGCGTAAGTTGAATACGGAAGGCAGTTCACCAGAAGCTAGATATTTTACTTCATAAAGTTTTAAATCGATTCGCTTCAGAAGGCCTTTATTAACCCCCCGGAGCCGTGTGGATTACTTTTATAATAGACAGATACACATTTTGGGCTGCCATTCACTGCCATTATAATGCTTGGATTAGCCAAGACATTTTTTAACTCCAATTGTATTCGTCTGAAAGGCTTGAGGAAAAGTAAATTATGGGATTTTCATTTTTGGGAGAACTATCCCTTTAAAAGCTGGGTGGAACTGACTTGTTAAACATGCACAACTACAATCACTTATTTTACATTAATTATAGATAACATATCAAATGTTGAAAGTGAGACATTTTGAAATGTCATGCCAAATATTGGCTCATTTTGGATTTCATGAGAGCTACACATTCCAAAAAAGTTGGGACAGGCAGCAATAAGAGGCCGGAAAAGATAAATATACATATAAGGAACAGCTGGAGGACCAATTTGCAACTTATTAGGTCAACTGGCAACATGATTGGGTATAAAAAGAGCCTCTCAGAGTGGCAGTGTCTCTCAGAAGTCAAGATGGGCAGAGGATCACCAATTCCCCCAATGCTGCGGCCAAAAATAGTGGAGCAATATCAGAAAGGAGTTTCTCAGAGAAAAATTGCAAAGAGTTTGAAGTTATCATCATCTACAGTGCATAATATCATCCAAAGATTCAGAGAATCTGGAGCAATCTCTGTGCGTAAGGGTCAAGGCCGGAAAACCATACTGGATGCCCGTGATCTTCGGGCCCTTAGACAGAAATGCATCACATTCACATGTTCTAGAACAACATATACTCCCATCCAGACGTCGTCTCTTTCAGGGAAGACCTTGCATTTTCCAACATGACAATGCCAGACCACAGACAGTTGAGCAACTAGAAGCGTGTATTAGACAAGAATGGGACAACATTCCTATTCCTAAACTTGAGCAACTTGTCTCCTCAGTCCCCAGACGTTTGCAGACTGTTATAAAAAGAAGAGGGGATGCCACACAGTGGGAAACATGGCCTTGTCCCAACTTTTTTGAGATGTGTTGATGCCATGAAATTTAAAATCAACTTATTTTTCCCTTAAAATTATACACTTTCTCAGTTTAAACATTTGATATGTCATCTATGTTGTATTCTGAATAAAATATTGAAATTTGAAACTTCCACATCATTGCATTCTGTTTTTATTCACAATCTGTACAGTGTCCCAACTTTTTTGGAATAGGGTTTGTAAATGTATATATAAAGTATAATAGAAGTAGTATATTGTCTGGCTGTACCACGATACATGACGATGGCACTTTGATGCGTATACCACTGCATTGAGTTTACATGGTACTCCAAGAATGTCCAAATACTATGGTAGTGCCATGCAATCAAATTCAAAGATATCATGTTATTTTGATAAATAATGAGGTACTGAATGATTACTATATTCATGTAAGTGTTTCAAAAGTACTTTTTTTGTTTAGTGTACAATGATAGTGTACAATAGTGTACAAACTGCTATTTTTTTGAAGTACCATGTAAATACCATGCTATATGAATTTGTTAATCATATGGCACCATGGTATGAGCATCTTACTGTTGTACCTTATCACAGTCTTTTTTTGGTGAAGACTGTCAAGGTGTTCAGTGTGTTTCTTGTATTCTGCCAACTGCCATTTGAGTTTGCATGTGTTCATGAGTAAAATCAGTCTGTCCTGTCAAACACATGACATTAATCCCATTAAAAAGCAAGGCCCATTATAGTTATGGTATGGATCAAGTGGTGCGTTATCCTGCAATATGCATGTATTGTTACACACAGTGACATCTGGAGCGCTAGTCTACAGACTGTGGCAGCCTGTGTATTTTACTTAGACCTGCATGTGAGTTCAAAGCCACTCGAGTGAGAGGCCATTTTAAGTGGAAACATGAAAGCGCCTCTCAACACGCCAAATCAGAGACAAGGAGAAAGCTTCAAGTAAACATATAACATGCGGTCTTGCTGTAAACAGACGCAACAAGGAGTTAAAACTACAGTTAGCTGCATACACCAAGACAAAACCACAATCGATAGGTTGTTTCAACATATCACACAGGCGACAGGTCCTGGTTCTGGGGGGCCTCCAAACAGGTCATAGCTCTCGCTTCATAACATTGTGTCCCTTGGCTTGCATACATGTGGCCTGATGACTGAATGATAAGGTAATGCCAGGCAACAAGCAGTTTGTGCACATCACCACCTCAAATATTTATTTGATCCTGTCAAAGTCTGTGGCGAACAATAGGAATATTGACAGTATAGGGATGAGAATGAGCTAGTTTGTTTGAGTGTTTTAGCACCGTGGACTCCCGTGCGGGCTGTTGCTTTGTGAAAGTCCAGTATTGTATTTCTTTCCGCTGCCAAAGCGTGCTTCCTGCGCTGGGGCAGAGTCGACCAACACTGACCTCCATTTCCTTTGTTGAGGTCTGAACTAGCGCTGCCACGAGCCCTCAGGCCCTGCCTCCAGACTCCGGCCTCCCTGTGTGGACCTGCGAAGCGGCTGGGGTCACCACCACCGCTGCTGACGTTTCCTGCGGGAGTCTGTGGATCAGACCGCACCTTTGTATATCTAGAGGGAATTTTGCAGTTAAGACACTTTTGGCTCAATGACAACAATGGTGATTGACTTGCTAGTCCTTAAAGGGATAGTTAACCAAAAAAAAAAAAAAAAAAAAACATTGTTCCAAAAACCTGTATGACTTCTGTGGAACACCAAAGAAGATATTTTAAAAAAATTACTTTCCCCCCATACACTGAATGGGGTCCAATGTTGTTTGCAACCTAATATTCTTCAAAATATCTTCTTTTGTGTTCTACAGAAGAAACCCATACAGGTTTAGAACAACATGAGGGTGAGAGTATGGCAAAATGTTCATTTTTGGGTGAATAGCCTTTATAAAGGGATAGTTCACGAAACCTATATGAGTTTTTTTCTTACACAAAATAAAATATTTTAAAGAATGTTGGTAACCAGACAGTTGATGGACCCCATTGACTTCCATAGCAGGAAAAAGAAACTATGAAAGTCAATCAACTGTTTGGTTACCAACATTCTTTAAAATATCTTCTTGTGTGTTCATCAGAAGAAAGAAATTCATACAGGTTTGGAACAACTTGAGGGTGAGCAGATGACAGAATGTTTCATTTTTGGGCAAACTATCACTTTAAGTAATAAACAATGATACAAATAGATGTTCAGAGGACAAAATACCAAGCCAAAAAGCATCACAGACTAGCCAAGCTGGTCTGTTCTCTTGGTTTTAGAGTGGTTTTTAATGTACACTAAAAGTGTACATTTGAATCTGAACCTCTACTTAAATTGCAATGATCAAATCATGAACCCTTAGTTTGAGCAACAGTTTAGTAAAGCTTGCAAGTAATGATTGACATACATTTGACCTAATTGTGAGTTGAAGAAGAAAAATTTGGCCTTCTGAGCATAAAAATTATGACTGTCGTGATGAATATTTAGTTTTTTTGCAGCTCTGGTTTTAAGAGTGAAGTTTTAAATAATTATATGAGTTCTTACATCTATCACTGTGTTCTTGGGTGAACACATTATAAATGCTTACGGTAATAAGGTAAAATGTGGACGAATGTGGCCATGAGCATGCAGTCCAGTTAAAGGGATAGTTCACCCAAAAATACAAATTCTGTCATAATTTACTCACCCTCAAGTTGTTCCAAACCTGTATAAATTTCTTTGTTCTGCTGAACACAAAAGAAGATATGTTGAAGAATGTCATAACCAAACAGTTGATGGGCCCCATTGACTTCCATAGTATTTTTTCCCCTACTATGGAAGTCAATGGGGTCCATCAACTGTTTAGTTCCCATATTCAAAATATCTTCTTCTGTGTTCAGCAGAACAAAGGGTGAGTAAATGATGACATCATTTTCATTTTTGGGTGAACTATCACTTTAAATGTCATATAGTTTCCACTAAGTGAATCAATGTCACATATTAACCAACAAAGACTTTGTTTCCATCTAATTTTAATATTTAAAAGTGACAGTTCAAACTCTCTATTCTGATTTAATTATCTGTCATTGAAGCCATAAACAGCTGATATACACAGATGAGATACTTGTGCTCTCAGTAGAATTCTGTATTAATTTGTCAAGTTATTGCCTTACAAAAACTAAAACTGCATTCTACAATCTTAAAAATATATCTAAATTATGGCACATGATTTCAATGCAAAATGCTGAACAGTTAGTTCATGCATTTATGACCTCAAGGCTAGATTATTGTAATGCACTACTAGGTAGTTGCCCTGCTCGCTTAATATACAAACTCCAGTTGGTCCAAAACACAGCAGCTCGAGTTCTTACTAGAACCAGGAAGTATGACCGTATTAGCCCGGTTCTGTCAACACTGCTTTGGCTCCCTATTAAACATTGCATACATTTTAAAATCTTGCTAATTACTTACAAAGCACTAAATGGTTTAGCTCGCCAGTACTTGAGCGAGCTCTTAACACATTATACTCCATCACGTCTATTGCGGTCTCAAAACTCTGGCCAGTTGATAATACCTAGAATATCAAAATCAACTGTAGGTGGTCGATCCTTTTCCTATTTAGCACCTAAACTCTGGAACAGTCTTCCTAGCATTGTTCGGGAAGCAGACACACTCTGTCAGTTTAAATCTAGACTAAAAACACATCTCTTTACTATGGCATACACACAGAACATTATCAATTTATATTATTCAAATCAGTTAAATGACTGTTAGGCTGCATTAACTAGGTCTGCCGGAACCGGGAACACTTCCCATAACACCTGATGTACTCGTTACATCATAAGAAGAATGCCATCTACACTAACGTTAGTCTCTCTGTTTATCCCAAGGTTTACTGCAGTTAGCTGGATTTGGGCCGTATCCAGATCAGATGGTGGACCTGCGCCTGGACATGACCAACACGTCCCTGAAATGTCTGCAGAGAGCGTGTCAATTAAACTCCCCCTGTAAATGCTGCATCGACACAACATCCTCATTAAACCCATCTCCGGTGTGACAAATCCAATCTTTCGAATAATCTTATGAATATCTATTGATCTAATATGACTTCTGACCTGTAATGTTGCCAGAATCATAATCATACACTATTTGTTCGCCAGCCAGAGGAGAACTGGCACCCCGACTGAGCCTGGTTTCTCCCAAGGTTTTTTTCTCCATTCTGGCCCTGAAGGAGTTTTGGTTCCTTGCCCCCGTTGCCTTTGGCTTGCTCAGTTGGGGACACTTAAATTTCAACTATATTACTGATCTGCCTGCATTGACACTATATAATAACTGAAATTAGCTGGATAGCATCACCGTTTTCACCAGAGCGGCTGTACAGCCGAATCAAATTCTGTTGCATTATTTTCCTGTTAACACTGTGAAGCTGCTTTGAAACAATCGGCATTGTACAAAGCGCTATATGAATAAAGGTGACTTGACTTGACCTTGCAACCAGGAATTCTACAATTAGGCAAAACCATATTATTTCAATGATAATATTTATTGGTCGTGTATTTTATCAAATTTCTGTCATCGCTTCACATCACGTTTTCCATTAGAAGTAAAGTCACTGTATTGGATGACCTCTCATGGCTTATTGTTTTATTTTATCTCAAATTAAAGTTTACTGTAAAGCATCATCATCAGTGATGAGCATTAACCAGGGAGACCCCCAAAAAATTGGTCCCAGGCCCTGGTAAATTTTTAGCGACGAGTCCAACAACCCTGCTGTAATATGAACATTTTCAAGGCGACATTATTTTACAAATCTTGTTACTATCAGTAAAGTTGTTTTGCCCCAGTGTTAACTGGTACTCTTATTATGTGTCATGATACCCGCAGGCCTCATATCCCGTAATTCCTCTGTTACTGGCACAAAGCTGGCCCTGCTCTATTCTGACTTTCTAGCCAAGAAACCGTCAGAGCAAATTCAGCTTTGCCTCTCAGGCTGCAATCTGACATCAGTTTACTATTGTTCTTCAAAGAGTATGAGTTTCATTCAGAATGACGTTTGACTTGTATGGGGCAAGAGGACTCTGGAGCTAAATTTGCACATATGAGGGAAAAAAAGAACAAATTTAGTTTCACAGTTTGATTAAATTTCACATGTGGGACCTCCCAGAAAACTCTCCACATTAGTTTATAGAAAATGAGCATCATTTTACCGGGACAGTAAGGGCCTTTTACCTGCATGTCATAAAGGTTAACATTCGAAAACTTGCTGCAAAATGGAGCTTTGCACACAGGTTTATTTACTTAAGGCAGCAGTGCTGTTGCCTGTAGGGCCAATTGACCTGTGCTGCTCTGTGGCAGTGCACTGCTGACTCTTTGAACTTGTAGTGTTGTTCAGACAGTCCTGCTCCAAGGGCTGGTAAGGAAGTGAGGAGGGAGCTCTGGGGGAAATTGGGCTTTACCCAAGGGGGCTGAGTCTCTAGCCCCTGAGGTCCATGACACTACACAGCCACAATCTGGTTTTAAAACACACACTGGATTGATACAGGAGGTGGTGTCTGGCCAGAACAGCAGTCCAGGTGAGTGAAAAAAAGCACCTTTATAACAAGCTTTAAAGGTGGATACGTGACCAAACACAGAGCAAAAACACACATACCGTGGAAGGTAGAAGTAAATTCTATTTTAATACATAATTGTATTTAATCTCCAGATTCAATAAGAGTGCATGTTGTTTTCTATTTTAATATATTGAATTTTTTTATTTATTTATTTGATGGTAAACCATGAATTTTAAGCATCATTTGCTGCTCAAGAAACATTTTATTATTAACAATGTTGAAAACAGTTTCGACTGCTTAAGATTTTTGCTAAAAAAATTTGTTTTCTTTAAACACTTCTGTGGCTATTTTCATGATGAGAAATGGAGAAAAGGATCAAATCTATTTTTGCTAAATACTCAAACTTGATTCAATGTATAAAAAATATATATAAAAATCTTTAATAATAGCTGAAACAGTAATAGCAAATCACTGTTTACAATGAGCAAACTCTAACCACAGAAAACCAGAAAAAAATATAATCAACCTTTTTGACTCGAAGGATATTACATTGTCCAAAACACTATTTGTAAAAACCCCTCCATATATGCCATGTTTGTTTTTGTTTTTTTGTATTTCTGATGAAATTATTAAAAGCTTCTTGTTTTCCATTTCCTTATTGATATACTGAATTATAGTATGATCGCTTTATATGAACAAGGCTTTTATTCACATATAAACATTGATCAGCAAACATAAACAGAAGCTCAACCATACTTGATGCATGAGAACAAACCTCATTGGTTCTTGCTGAAACTCAAACGTGCTGCGTAACATAAGAACCTCATTGTTCTTGCAGAAGCTCAAACATGTTGCGCAACATGAGAATGAACCTCATTGGTTCTTGAGGAAGCTCAAACGTGCTGCGAAGCTGAACCTCGTTCTTGCAGAAGCTCAAAACACGAGAATGAACCTCATTGTTCTTGCAGAAGCTCAAAATTGTGCGTGCTGCGCGTGAACATGAGAATGAACCTCATTGTTCTTTGGAAGCTCAAACGAAGCGAGAAAACATGTTGCAGAAGCTCAAACATGTTGCGTAACACACAAGAACAAACCTCATTGGGTCTTGAGGAGACTCAAACGTGCTGCGTAACATGAGAATGAACCTCATTGGTTCTTGCGGAAGCTCAAACGTGCTGCGTAACATGAGAATTAACCTCATTTCTTCTTTGCAGCTCAAAGCTCAACACGAGAATGAACCTCATTGGTCATTGCTGAAGCTCAACTATGTAACAAGAACCTCAAACCTCACTTTGTGGAATGCATTGGAGGAGACTCAAACGTGCTGCGTAACATGAGAATGAACCTCATTATTCTTGCAGAAGCTCAAATGTGCTCACGATAATAACCTTATTCTTGCAGAATGAACGTGCTGCATAACACGAGAATCTCAATGGTTCTTGCTGAAGCTCAAATGTGCTGTGTAACACAAGAATGAACCTCAATGGTTCTTACGGAAGCTCAAACGTGCTGTGTAACATGAGAATGAACCTCATTGGTTCTTGCGGAAGCTCAAACGTGCTGCTTAACACGAGAATGAACCTCATTGGTCATTGCTGAAGCTCAAACGTGCTATGTAACATGAGAATGAACCTCATTGACTCTTGCAGAAGCTCAAACTTGCTGTGTAACACGAGAATGAACCTCATTGGTTGTTGCTGAAGCTCAAACGTGCTGCGTAACATGAGAATGAACCTCATTGACTCTTGCGGAAGCTCAAACGTGCTGCGTAACTCACGATAATGAACCTTATTCTTGCAGAAGCTCAAACGTGCTGCATAACACGAGAATGAACCTCAATGGTTCTTGCTGAAGCTCAAACGTGCTGCGTAACACAAGAATGAACCTCAATGGTTCTTACGGAAGCTCAAACGTGCTGTGTAACATGAGAATGAACCTCATTGGTTCTTGCGGAAGCTCAAACGTGCTGCTTAACACGAGAATGAACCTCATTGGTCATTGCTGAAGCTCAAACGTGCTATGTAACATGAGAATGAACCTCATTGACTCTTGCAGAAGCTCAAACTTGCTGTGTAACACGAGAATGAACCTCATTGGTTGTTGCTGAAGCTCAAACGTGCTGCGTAACATGAGAATGAACCTCATTGACTCTTGCGGAAGCTCAAACGTGCTGCGTAACTCACGATAATGAACCTTATTCTTGCAGAAGCTCAAACGTGCTGCATAACACGAGAATGAACCTCAATGGTTCTTGCTGAAGCTCAAACGTGCTGCGTAACACGAGAATGAACCTCATTGGGTCTTGCACGTCAAGCAAGCATGCTCAAGCTAACTTACTCTTAAACATACCCGGGTATGGCACATAACCTGCTTTCTGGAATACCCCCCTGATGTGTGCATTGATGAATGTTTATATGTGAATAAAAGCCTAAGTTAAATCTGTTCATCATATCTACCTTATTTTTCAGGTAAGCACGGGTGCAGCAATTTAATGTGTCTGGCTTCCGGTGTTATTCACTTCCAGTTACTTTTAGTTTTAGTTTAGTGATACTTTTAGTTTCAGTTTACTGAAACAGTTTACTAATCTCACATTTCACACATTCACAGAAAATACCTTACAGTGCCCTCCACTAATATTGGCACCCTTGGTAAATATGGGCAAAGAAGGCTGCGAAAATAAATCTACATTGTACATAAATCTGTCCTTTTGATCTTTCATTCAAAAAATTAACAATATTCTAACTTTTCATTGAAGTAAAACAATTGAAAGTGGAGGGAAACTCACATTATGAAATTATGCATATTTGTGCAATGCATGTTGGCCACAATTGCACCAATAGAAATTCTTATGAGTAAAATATCTCTGAAGTATATTCCCATTCATATTTACCTTTTTTAGCACACCAGGGTGACTAGGAGCATGAAATGCCATGTCCAGCCATGACTTCCTGTTCCACAGCAGTATAAATATGAGGAAACACAAAGGCCAAATTCCCTTAATCATTCATCACAATGAGTAAAACTAAAGAATATAGTTCTGATGTGCAGCAAAAGATGGTTGAGCTTCACAAAATAGAAAGTGACTGTAAGAAAATAGCTAAAGCATTGAAAATCCCCGTTTCCACCATCGGGAATACAATTAAGAAGTTAAAATCAACTAAAGATGTTACAAATCTGCCTGGAAGAAGACGTGTGTCTATATCGTCTTAAAGAACGGTGAGGAGGAAAGTTTGAGTGGCCAAAGACTCTGCAAGGATCACAGATGGAGAATGGCAGAGCTTAGTTGAGTCTTGGGGTCAGAAAGGCTAAAAACAATTATCAAACAGCACCTACATCACCACAAGTTGTTTAGGAGGGTTTTGAAAAATCCTCCTTGCTCATCCAAAAACAAACTCAGACACGACTGGAACTTCAAAAGGGACCTGGTTCTGTGGTCAGAAGAAACAAAAAAAAATTGCTTTTTGACGTGTATTGGTGCAAACGGATAAAAAGTACCCCATGCCCACAGTTAAATACACTGCTGGATCTTTAATATTGTGTGCCTTATTTTTTTGCTGGAGGTCCTGGACATCTTGTTCAGATAAATGGTATCATGGATTCTAGCAAATCCAAAACAAACACAAACTCAACACAAAAATGTGTCACTGAGCACAAAATGAAGCTTCTGCCACGGCCGTCACAGTCCCCTGACCTGAATCCTATAGAAAACTAAACTGAAGACGAGATGCCCCAAACTCAAGACTCAGAGCTGTAATCTTGAGAAAAGGACGTTGCGATAATTGTGGCCAACATGAACTAGAGAAAAGCAATTTCATAATGCGAGTTTCCCCTCACTTTCAATTGTTTTACTTCAATGAGAATTTTGAGAATTTTTGGAATGAAAGATCAAAAGGATAAACAATGCAATTTATTTTCACAGCCGCCTTTTCACATTTACCAAGGGGTGTCAATATTAGTGGAGGGCACTGTACTTAAAAATAAGGTGGATAAAGCGATCATGTTTTAGAAAATTTTGACAAAACCATTAAATTCATATGGATTCGTTTTACGACATCTTTATGAATTATTCTGAAGCAAAAACGTGTTATATATGCACTAGACCGTCAATGTAGGGACAGAAATCTCTCAGATTTCATTAAAAATGTCTTCATTTGTGTTCCGAAGATGAACAAAAGTCTTACAGGTGGAGGAAGAAAAATGATGATAGAATTTTCATTTTTGGGTGAACTAACCCTTTAAGTTGTACTGAACAGTCAAAACTATATAAAGTACACAAAAAACAACCTGAAGCCAAGTTTAAATTAAATCTTTTTAATTTGATAACATGTTTCGAGTGCACAAAATTTATTAACATTTCTACACAATATGTTAGGATAACAGCACAACCACTGGCAAACGGTCTCTGGTCAGGAGCATGGAGAAGAAGAACATGATATTTATAGGACAGCGATTGGCCCTTTTTTACCAGTTCCAGAAGAACAAGCGGCTGCCGTGCTTGGATGGCTGTAGCTCAGCCTCAATTGGAGGGTTGGGCTCAGGTCTAGGTCTTGAATGGTAGGGGTTTTCAGGCACGGGTCGAGAGGTTGTCACCTTGGTCACCTGTGGGAGAGGTGTGAAGTACAGGATATCAGGATATATGGATGAAGACCAAAATGACTTGAAAATCACTTCTAATAAAATAACAAAATAATGAATATTTGACCCACTTTGGACAGATCTCCTAGGTCAGGCCTCTCCCAGCCCAGCTTCTCCAACACACAGCTATCAAACTCCTTCTGCTGCTTACGGCAGTGGCGCAGCTCAGCCAGGTTAGAGTAATCCAAACAGGTCCAGTACTCTGTGAAGGACTCTGCACAGTTTCCCTTTATCTGCCTGTAAGCCAAACAATATGTGATTTTACAAACTAATTACATACAACTAATTACATACAAACTAATTACATTGTGAACCCCACAAGTAGTGGGGTTCACACCATGTCCTAACCAGCCACGACACAACTCATTTTCTGTCCATGCTGAAAGCAAACAATGCTGAGGGATATAATAAAATTACATTTTGACCTTTTATTTTCATGACATCCATAGAACTTCTCCAGACAGCATCATTTTATGGTTGGCCTTGTAGTAAAATATCCAATAACACCTGAATAACCTTTTTTTGTAAATGTTTCAAGCTTAAGAAAAATTAAATGCAAAAATTAATAAACTTTTTAGGAATGGATGATGCTGCCCAGTTTAATGTCACAGAAGAGAAAGCAATATACCACATAAAATATAGTATTTGCTATACTGCAAAGACTATGTTTACAATGATTTTGATTCTATTATTTGAAATATGTTGATATATATCTCATCCCCATGGAGCTTATCCATTCATACACTTGCCCACTCACAATATGAAAATACAAGACTACAGTAATTCCGCCTTTGCCTGGAGTTTGATTGCTAGGCGATCTGACCAATCATAACGCTGAATCCACCATCAGCATTGCTTTTTTTCCAAATGTGTTGCTTACCCATATTCAAGTGTTGATAAAGAAAGATTGCAACTTTATTATTTTTTTTTTTGTTTAAAAGCAGAGGCTCACTCTATTCTTTCTTTTGATATACTGCATGTTCAGATATTCATACAACTAAATATTCTAGGGGTCATGAAAATGTTGTGAAAATTATCAAAAATGCTGGCGGAGACTGGCGTTGAAAGAGTTAATAGAATCACACACACACACACACGTTGATTTTATTCAGATATACTGGAATATTCCTCTGTATTCATCTGATGTATTTAACATCTCAGTATGAGTCACACCAATAAATTAGAAAAATTGGATAAATACAGAGAAATAAAATCAGAAGGAATTGCTAGTTTGTAAAAAAAAAAAAATGTGTGTAAATTGTAGGGATGCTCTGATCGATCGGTACTCACGAACCGATCGCAATTTGATGACGTTAGCGGGTGAGGACGTACATGACGCGTGGGGTAGTAGTAAATATTCAAGATTCAAGAGTTTTATACGTCACATACACAGTTCACATTATTTGTCACATACAGAATATACAACCGGCAGTGAAATGTAAACAGGTCCGCTCCATGGACAGTGCAAATTCACAGTTAAAAACACAAGGGGGAAATTATAATAGAAATAGAATAAAAAAAGTACTATATATATATCTGTAAAATTATAAATAAATCAAATAGAAAATAAATAAATAAATAAATAAGTCGAATAAAATAAGTGAAATAAACTGTGCAGTGAGTAAATTGTAGACTTATAAATATGCGGTTAACAGAAATGTACAAAGAAGTATAATGTGCAAACAGGCTTATAACAGGTTGTTACAAAGTAACAACGAGAACAGAAAGTGCAGTGCAATGTCAGTGTATCGATGGTCACGTGATGTTAAGTGACTGAGTTCAGGAGTCTGATGGCCCGGGGGAAGAAGCTCCTCCTGAGTCTCTCAGTTTTGGCCATCAGGCTTCGGAAGCGCTTACCAGATGGCAGCAGCGTGAAATGAGGGTTTACAGGGTGATTAGAGTACTTGATGATCTTAGTAGCTCTGCCTTTGCAGCGTTTGGTGTAGACGTCTTGCAGAGACGGGAGAGCTGACCCTGAGATACGCTCGGATAAGCGCACGACTCTTTGCAGGGCTTTGCGGTCATGACTGGTGCTGCTCCCATACCACGCTGTGATGCACTGAGTTAATACACTTTCTATCGCCCCTAAAAGAAAGTTCTCAGGATAGCTGGTGAAACCCTGAATTTCCTCAGCTGGCACAGGTGGTACAGTCTTTGCCTGGCTTTTTTCACCTGTGTCTGAATGTGAGCAGTCCAGGTCAGGTCCTCTGAGATGTTTACACCCAGGTACTTGAAGCTGCTCACTCTCTCTACTGGTGACCCGCTGATCATGAGAGGGGAGTATGTCCGTTGCTGTCTCTTCCTGAAGTCCACAATCATTTCTTTGGTCTTGCCAACATTCAGAGAGAGACAGTTGTCCTGGCACCATGATGTTAGTTCCTCCACCTCGTCCAAGTATGCCGTCTCGTTGTTGGAAATGAGGCCCATATTCAAACGAGCGCTTTAAGGCCGAAGTGGAGAAGGGTTCCATGTGATTCGGAGTACGCAGAATGAGATATGCAGGGAAAGTGCATGATACAATTTGTCCTAAACATGACACATGCTTTATATTAAGGGCTTTAAAATAACCTGGTAAGATATAGTTAACATGTATAGTTTAAAGCAGCTTGCCCTGTCAGATGCTCTGAGAGATAGGCTACTTGTGATAGCCTAACGCACATACTTGCGGTGTTTAACGCGTTTGAATGTGGTGCTTTCCTCAGTGCATAACTTACATTTCACAGGTATATTCTCCATCTGTAAATGTTAGAAAGTAATGCAAATATGTCCATTTTTCTGTCAGGAGAGGATGAGCCTTCTACAAGTGAATCCTGTGCATGCGCGGCAAACAGACGGAGCGTAACAGAATAGGAACTATAATACATAGGAACATAATACAGGAAAATATACATATTTCTAACATTTTTGTTGTTGGACAATACATGTGCCATATGTGGAATTTTAAACGTACAAGTAAGTATATTTTTATGAAAGTGACCATTATAATTGGGTAATCAAATATAGGCTAATATGCTTTTTTTTTTTTTTTTTTTTTCATTTTTAGTTTAGTGAATTTAAAAACAAAATTATTAATACATGCTTACATTACATTCACTGTATTTGTTTATAGCCTTCAATATCAACATTGTTTTTAGGACATCGTTTTTATCATTGGGCAGGATGTGAAATAAAATTATTATTAAAATAAATACAGATTTTTTTTTTTTTATCCAAATAGAAAAACAGAAAATACCGGGATATATACCATGTATTGCCATTCAACCAAAAAATACAAAGATATTATTTTTTTGGCCATATCGCCCAGGCCTATTAAGTATCCTGGTTATGCAGTGTTAAGTGTTATGCAGAAACCCCATTTTAAAGGTATATTAAAATGTTCATTGTATAATGAATAATTTTTGTGATTTAGTACCCTGTTAAAACAATAGTTCCATTACATAATTACCAAAAATGTAACAAAAATATAATAAATGCAACATCTATAGCTTTTTTTTTTTTTTTTATCTGAAAAAAGGTTAACGGTGATCAGAGAGCTTACAAATCAGTGAAGTATTGGAATTGGGATCGATATCGGCCGATCACCATGACAAAAAAATAGGTATTCGGTATCGGCTCCAAAAATCCTGATCGGAGCATCCCTAGTAAATTGCTTCACAATTGCAATGCGCTCATAATAAAAACATTATCCATCTATAATACTCTGAAGCCAAATCAGGACAAGTTGAAGAAGTTTACCTGAAGAAGTTGACTGCACACTCATTGACTTTCTTCCCTTCTTTCAGACACTTTCTGGGGTCCTTCTCCTCCCAGCGGCACAACATGAACTCTTTGTTGGCCTTGTCACATTGAGAGCCATAGTGATGAGCAGCCGCCTTCAGTACGGCTGATGATACATTGACCTGCACAGAAAATAGCAGAAAAAGTCCTGAGAACAAACATAATGTAGGAGACAATTATTTGACTTTAAGTCAATGCATTATTTTCCCCAGCAAAAAATATGCGTGACCCTGGACCTCAAAACCAGTCATAAGTCACACGGGTATATTTGTGGTAATAGCCATGGGTCACAATTATAGATTTTTCTTTTATGCCAAAAAATCATTAGGATATTAAGTAAAGATCATGTTCCATGAAGACATTTTGTAAATTTCCTACTGTAAATATATCAACAATTTATTATAAGTAGTAATGATGCGGTGCTAAGGACTTCATCTGGATAACTTTAAAGGCGATTTTCTCTAATATTTCAATGTTTTTGCACCCTCAGATTCCAGAATTTCAATAGTTGTATCTCAGCCAAATACTATCCTAACATACATCAATGGAAAGCTTATTTATTCAGCTTGATCAATACATTCAGATGATGAATTTCAAAAACTGACCCTCATGACTGGTTTTGTGGTCCAGGGTCACATTATGTATGACATTAAAGAGATTTTGAATATTTGTGCAAAAAGTCTTGTTATTGAATTGGATATTAATAAGATCAACAAAACAACAGGGATTATGAAGCATGTCATTTCACCCATGTCTCTAATAAACCTGGTAAAAAAAAAAAAAAGGTTGTTACCCATTATATTGGTATTCTTAATAACATATGAAAATATGAAAACACTGATACTTAGCAAACTGCTAAAAACAAGACCAACGTAGTCAACAAATCAGTTATCCAGTTCTTTCAAATTCCTGCTTTCTTTCTGATCTTCACTAACCAACATACACTCCAATGCTAGTAAAACACATTTAAATGAACTTAACAGGTTAACGTTAGCAGTGCGACTCCTGCAGCTTTAGGCTAACAACTGGTGTTTCTCATTCTTTCAGACCTACCTCTTCGACGTTCAATTCCTGCAACGTCGGAACCTCAACCACACCGGGCATGGTGCGAATTTTACAGCACCAAAACTAACCAAAATGAGGCTGACAGTTCACACTACAACACAGCCCAATGCCCTCGTCTGCAGCAGGACGAGGCCCACGGAGAAGGTCAGTTGACTGCGCATGCGCAAAAAATTACAGGCGCCTTTAGACAACGTCATGCGTGTGGAAACTGGGACGCAGTGGCGCCATCTTGGCTCCAAGCGCAACGTAAAGTTATTCCACTACTTTTCTGCTGATTTCAAAACCTTTTCCTGGTTCTGAGATGATTAAATATAGTTTATTCTATCACTTTATTTATTCTTGACAGTTAGCTCTGTCTCAGAGGAGTGTTTTTACCATTAAAAGTAGAGTCGCAGTTGTGTTTCCATGGAAACAGTATCAACATGGAGTTCATGGGTAGCAGTTATGATGGAGATTACAAAAATGGCAGGTAAATCAACTTAATTTGATTACATGCATATGTACTACCAAATTGAATCGAATTTGTGAATGCCATATACTTGTGTTATGTAATATTTTATGTGTATGATGTGTTTAAGATGTGTCCAGTTCCTGATTAATGTGTTCATGAGCAAAGCTACTCATATAAAAGTCATCACAAAGACATTATATCACATTCATAAAACAAAGTTTTATGGAAACAAACTATTCCATATGATTTAATAAAATGTAAGGCTAGGGAATGGTGAATTTTATATGGTTTCCTGGATATTTTGGAAAATGACCATTTTTTTTCCTTGTAGCAAAAAACAATAATGTAATAATTTTCCTCTTTTTTTTTCTTCAATATGCTCAACACTCTTGAGATATTATTTAGATACAATAATTTTGATAAGCAATAAGTGAGGCAAACCATCTCATTTCCTCTCATCGTGTTGTCTTTAACAGGATGGAGGGGGTGGGCGAATACACAATTCCCACTCACACTAGATATGTCGGAGAAATGAAAGATGGCATGTTCCATGGAAAAGGAGTGCTGCATTTCCCCAATGGAAGCAAATATGAGGGAACTTGGGAGAAAGGAGTATCCAAACAGGTCTTTCTCTGCTCCTAATGTTAAACAAGCTTAGCTTATATAAGGTCTATCAGATTCAGTATTATCAGGAGTTTATCACGTTGCTCTTGAGTTAATTACCCTCCTCCATCCCCAGCTCCTCCTCTCGTCCACTCAGGACTTGGCATTCCGATTCCTCTTCGAAACATAATTCTTGAATTATGTTACATTCAATTATTGAGCATGAAATACATATCTGCATACATTGCTGCTCTCCCTGCTCTTATCCATGCTAGGCTACATGGATGGGCAGGAGTTCTTGCCCAGAACAGAATCATACCGCCAATCCAATCAATCATCTTTGACGATAGTGGTCCTGACAGAAATAATACATGTCAACCGCCACATATTGATATTTAACAAAATATCAGACATATACAGCAAGTGTCATATATGTTATAGAAAGATAGCATAAGCACACTTTACAATGATTAAATAATAGCTGTACTGATCAGAATGAAGACAAAGAGTATTGTGACACATTATGGTTGTTAACATTTAAAGGGATAGTTCACCCAAAATGTATCCGATTAAATTATCCTATGATTTACTAACCCTCAATTAAGTCATCCTAGGTGTATATGGCTTTCTTCTTTCAGACGAATACAATCTGAGTTATATAAAAAAAAATCCTTGCTCTTCCAAACTTTATAATGGTAGTGAATAATGCTTCTGATTTTGAAATCCAAAAAAGCGCATCCATCCATCATAAAAGTAATTCATACAAAGGCCTTCTGAACCAAAGTGATGGGTTTTTGTAAGAAAAATATCCATATTTAAAACTTTATAAACTAAACTAGCTTCTGGCAGACGGCCTATGCAAGTCGACTTGCGCCAAAACAGTACCTTCTGATGCGATGTATGACATAGGATGTAGGAGTAGCGTAAGCTTTGATGCCTCTCGCGGTTCAAACAAATAGAGCTGGGCAACAAACTCAAACTCAATCATTTTAGACTTCTAATTCATGACCACTGTTTTGTTTTGCTCTATCTTCTGCGCTTCCGTATTTGTCAATGCGTCATGTCAGGGGTTACTCTTTTGGCTTAAGTTGATTTCTCATCATTTACAAACCTGTATGAGTTTCTTTCTTATGTTGAACGCAAAAGCAGATTGTTGGTAACCAGACTGTTGACCATAGTATTTTTTTCCTACTATGGAAGTCAATGGGGTCCATCAACTGTCTGATTACCAACATTCTTTAAAATATCTTCTTTTGTGTTCAACAGAAGAAAGAAACTCAAACAGCTTTGGAACAACATAAGGATTAGTAAATGTCTTTTTCATTTTTAGGTAAACTAACCCTTTAATGTGATGAACTACATATTTGGTTATTTTGCTAGGACACCTGTGTGATCTATTGAGTGCATATGAACACAGATGACCCTTGCTTTGATATTTTGTATTTAATGCAATGACATTTTAAAGTGTCTTGAGTGTCCAAATACTTTATGTGGACTAAATATTTTTGTTACATGTATAGGGAAAATACACATTTTCTGATGGCCTGGAGTATAAAGAGACTGACTGGGATTACTGTGATGGCAAAGACAGGCGGTTCTACTCTGAGAGGTGTAATGGCCTCAGACCAGCAGGTATCGTCTAAAATTACTGGAATTATTGTGTGGGATTCATTTATAGCCAAGCAGCATGATTCTCTAAAAATATAAGAAAGAAAACAAGTCTCATCATGCCTTTGAATAGGAGAATCCCAGTTAACTGATCAGGACCCCCCGCGGCTTATCCCTGATGGTTGCTATGACAGCGGCGATGGCTTTTATGATCCCAACACCAGAGTCATCAAAGACTATGATGGCAGTTTTCTCAGGAACGCAGGTAAGAGAAAGTGCCATAGCAAGTGAGTGTGTGTCTGTGTGTGCTACCAAGTCATTCACAATTTCCTACACCGTGTTCCATGAAATCCATGAAATCTCAATATATTTCTAGTCCAATCCTTCTCTCAGTCCTTGATCTGAAGTACCCTTTAGTAAACATTTGCTTTTGGTCCTTCCACCTGGAACACATAAGACCACAAGCATTCGAGTGGCATAAATGGATTAGCTAAATGCATGTAGATAGTGTAGGGCTGAAGATTGAGCAGTGAGATTGTAAGATAACTCATCTGTAGGTCTTTTCTTTTAGCCAGACATGCCTCAGTTCTGTAGTCATTTGAATTGTTTTCAAGGAAAATGTAAAACACATTTTCCAGTGCCCGACGTGGGATCTCTGATTTGAGGTAAATTCATTATGTCAGTTTTATAGATAGGAGGCCAGAATCCCCCAAACTGCGTCATTGATTAGACAAGGTTGTGGGATTAATAATCCCTATGTTACCCGAATTATTTTATTGAATGTACAATATATATATATATATATATATATATATATATATATATATATATATATATATATATATATATATATATATATATATATGTTTGTATATGTGTTGGGGAAGCTACAAGTTACTTATAATTTAATACAATTAAAGTCTATTACTTAAAAAAAAAAAAAAAGTTAAAGTTAGTGAAGCTATTTAAAGGAGCCGGTATTTCATTTTTATTATTAACTATACAACAACCATTTAAAAGTTTGGGGTCAGAAAGACTTTTTTTTTTTTTTTTTTTTTTTTTTTTTTTTATAGTAGGAAATGTTACTTGAGCACAAAATCATCAGTCAATCATTCAATCAATCAACATTAAATACTTTCAAAAACATTAAATAATCCTAAACTTTTGACCAGTAGTGTATATTTTATCATTTATTTTTGTAGGTGGACAATACATTATTCATTGTTTATTGTGAAAATATTATTATTACCATCAATACCAAATGGTGGAATTACATTTGATAAATGTAACCTATAATGGTATATTTGCTTGTGCAATTTCTTTTTAATGTAATTGTAATACAACCTAACCAGTCATAACCCAGAATACAGTTTTTAGGCAAATTAGCATGTCATGTTGATCTGTGAAGGACAATTTAAGATCTATGCATATTTACATAGCTAGTCTTACTTGGGTTCATCTGCATTAAGTATCATTATACCATTTTCCATATTCAGTTTATTTTTATTGAAGAAATTATTATTATTATTATTTTTAAAAGTGACAAAAACTACATCTGTTTGCATAGTACGTGTTCTTGTATTTATCTATGCTATTTTTAATTACTGGTCTACACATGTGTCAGACTTACATCTTTGGCTGTTAACACACATTTCTTCCTAGACCATATCCAGGTGTATCTCTGTTTAAAATATTGCTTTGAAATTATTTGGCAGTTTGCTGTATTTTCCAGTATTGCGAGATGCATAATTTAGTAAACACTGTCTAGAACAAATACATGCAACACGATCTGCAGCCCCACCTTTTCGTCACAGTCTTGATTGTGAGCTTGCATGTCTATTTCATACATCTACAGTTACTATAACATAGGAAGACAGACACATCCTGAACAGATGTCAAAATACTTATGTATGGAGAAACATGCATAGATTTCGTAAATTGGAAGCTGTTTATTGGTACTGTTAGGAAACAGAATCTGTGTGTGGTAAAGAAATACTAGCAACATGGTGATGCAAATAGAATTAGTCTTTGAGCAGTTCTTTCTTTCTTCCTTTATATCATTCATCAGCTGGAAAAAAAAAAAAAAAGTTCTGAAAGTGATTTCAACAATTGCGTTATCATTATAGTTGAGTTATGGTGTGGACAATTTTAAGAACTATATCATTATCATTGTTGTGAACGAGCTTATAACATCTCCCGCCCTTTGAGTGTTTGTGGCCAGTCTATATCTATTAGTTTTGAGGCCAACTGCATTGTTAAGAATATTGATATTAGTGCATTCTCAGTGCTGTGATATTATATGAACTTAAAGGTGCAGTGTGTAGTATTTATGAGGATCCACTGACAGAAATGCAATATAATATACATAACTATGTTTTCAATGGTGTACAAAGACCTTACATAATGAACTGTTATGTTTTTATTACCTTAGAATGAGCCATTTCTATCTACTTACACCGCGGGTCCCCTTACAGTGAAATCCCCACCATGTTTCTACAGTAGCCCTAAAAGGACAAACTGCTATACAGAGTGCTAGTCACTCTCTGCTCTCTCCGACAACAACATTTTTGTCCTGTGTCGGCCCCCATAGCTTCTCTATGTGCTTCGAAAGGGAGGGGTGAGCAACTCATAACCTCACCACTAGATGCCGCTAAAATCTACACATTGCACCTTTAAAACACTGATATGTGTATTTATGTGTTCATATTGGACAGTTATTTGTGTCCCTAAATATTCATACACATTTCCATGTGTCAATCACACCATCCCTCTATTCAGGGTTTGCAAACACACTGTCACTTCTGCGTCAGTGTGGTATATGTTCAGTCTTCAGATCAGATCATTTCCAGGCCTCTGGGATTACATCCTTACCACATGCGGCTGGAAAGTGAGAGCAAACATCAGAGGCCGAGACTTGCACAAGAGCGCAGACCTGTCACATTAAACCACATCCTGGTTATGACTCCCAGAGCCAAAGCCCACCCGCTTCTACAAGAGTCCACATCACAGACTTCATTTGCATTTACATTCATGTTCTAAGTAGAAGCTTTTTAACCAAAGCCACTAACAATAAAGTGGATATATCACGTAAGTCGTAGTTACCAGTTATGACTACTCGACGTAGCAACATTGGCTCAAACTTTAAAGGGATAGTTTCCCCAAAAATGAGTCCCGAGTAAGGCTACATACCTTTCCTCCTTAAAAACACATTTAAATAGAATGTCATGAAATAGTTTGTCATCATTATGTTCAGTTTAGCTTTGGGTTCATTTTTATGGACTTTTAGTTTGTCATTTTTTGTTACCGGTTTCCTTTGTTCTAATTTCCTGCCACCTATTAGTTGTCATAGGCTGAATCCGAAATCGCCCCTATACCCTCAAATAGGGCACTAGCCTATTTGAAGGGACAGCCATTTGTAGTGGTGTCCGAACCCGTAGTGGACGTTATTGAGTGCACTCAATCAATCCCACATTGCACCGCAATAGCGAATGTACAGCCTATGTACATGCAATGGCTGTCCGACTTCATTCACTCGTTTTCATTCACTCCTTCAAGTGAACTATATTAGTGTACTAACGTAGGGAATAGTGATTGAGGGTTTAGGGGGCGATTTCCGATTCAGCCATGGACATTCATTTAACAAGCACACCTGTCTGCATTTGGTTCATCAGCACTGTGTATTTAAGTTCCTCATTTGTTCGTAGTCTTTGTCTGGTATTGTGTTTTACATGCTGTTACGTTTTATTTAATAAATACTTTATTGAACTTATTCGGATCCATCTTCCTTATCATTTGAGCAGATTGTAACAGTTTGAAGTTTTGTCACCTAGCAACAATTTACACTTCCCAGTATAAATGCTCTTGATGAATTATGTAATTATAGCGGCTATGTTTTCAAACCACTATAATTTGAACAGAAAAGCAAGCATACTGTATGCGTGATTTGACATGGCAGTAAATCTTGATTGAGTCACTCATCTCAATTCATTGCGATCTCACAAAGTTCTGCCATAATCAATGAGGCTGACTGCACAATTAATCTCTTATTTAGCATAATGTCTACACTTTGTTTGTTATAACTTTTATAACAACTGAGCAGTGAGTGGATTTATTTTTTTTTAATCTGCAGATGAAAGAAAGTCTTGGAATTACATGATAGAATTTCTTGTGGGGTGAACAATCCATTTAAATCCTTGGCCCTTCTCTGATTTCTGTAGGCTGTTTGTCCGACCAATGGCAATTAAGTATGACGTCTACCCTGTCGCATGGAGCAGGGATGGAGAGATTCTTCATATAGACTTCATAACGGAATTCCCACTCAAACATACATCTGGCCTTTAAATCAACTGCATGTCTTATGTTGGAGCGTTTTATACTATAGAATATTGTGTATCCTATAGATCTATTTTTATCACCTGGAGGTGGTGGTACATTTGTCAAAATGGGTGTGAAGACAGAATTTATTGCCAGTAGCTTCCCTCCAGGATGGAGGATCACAGAGGGCGCAGATGCAGAAGAGGCAAACGAAGAGGAACCACATTCCCTGCGGGAGGATGTTTTTGGGAGGAGAGGAAAGAGGGACAAGTCCAACTACAGCTGTGGGGCAGAGTAACAGTAGGATCCAGGAGGCAGGCATGATAGGGGGTGGCAATCCCAAGCAGCAGCAGCCCAGGCTGGACAGGAAGGCCTGCGGAAATGCCCAGGCTGCAGGCCAACTCTGAAGCTGGTTAGAGAGCACAAGAAAAGCAGATGGGAGGAAGCCCTGAAGAATCTCAACACATTGGTCATTTGAAGTCAGGGAGGGTGGGTTTTTGCAAGCAGCGTTTACTGGCGTATCAAGTAGGACTGCCCCTTGAGATGGGCACAAGGCAGACTGAGTCTCCTCCATATGTCCTGTTCTGCACTAGTTGACCAGCTTCTCCTCCTCTTTGTCTTCAATCCAAGCACACCAAAGCACAGTAACTGTGTACTCCAAACTAAGTTTAAGTCATATGCATGTTTTTTTCCTTTTTTTCAAAAAAGGGAAAATTATATGACCAAAAAAAAGAAAAATTTAAATGACCAAAATAACAGTAAATTAAAGTTAGTGGTATTTGCTCTTTTAACTATTGTCTGTTTTAAACCTCTAACCCCAAGTATTCAACATTGGTGTGTAACCACTTGTGGAGAGTAATTATATCTCAAATCCTTCAGTTTGTTGAGGTGTGCTGTTACTTTTCTATGGCTAGAATATACATCTTGACTATTTTTGCCCAGATTTGCTCCAGTCTGGCCGAGTCAACACTATTTGCCAAAAGTCAGAGCCAGTCAGAAGATTTTGGGTTGTTGGAGTTATTACAGAAAATCGTTATTACAGAAAAAGTGTTTGATGGGAACACACACCAAATGTTTTAGCTTCAGACTATGATTCCATCCAGTCTATCAAAATGGCAATTTCAGAACATACATCGTAGTGCATGACGTACCTTTTACACTGACTTCCAACTCCCTCAGCTCCCACTGCTAATCTGTCCAGACCATACTTACAATGTCTACCAACCCAAGGCTGCATCCAAATCAGCTTGGCTAGTTTTTCGCAACTCAGAACACAGAGTCGCTACTGCAGTCAGTTCCTGTACATCCGTGTTTGTTTTTATTGTCATGCATCTCCTTTCAGGACTTGACAGAAGACTTGAAAGTCTGGTAGTGTGTGATCCTCAGTCGTGACTCGTTTAGTGTATGATGCCGGTTTTTTATTTTCAAATTTGGCAAGTATATGGTGCCTTGTGTTTTAAAATGTGTTTAGTTTGTGTATAGTATTCCAACCTAAAGTAATCTCACTTAGAACTCATCTGCATAAAAATAGGGTTTTATGAACTTTTCTGAACCATAGAATCAGAAAAGCACAGAGACTTGGAAGGTGGGCTCTTTTGACTTGAACTAGAAAGTAACCAACTAGCAACCACCTTGAATCACGGTGGCATCTTTTGCACTGGCAAGCACAACTTATGTTTGCTTCAGAAAATGTAAAAATAGTTTTAATTACAATACTCAAATTCCATGAACACCTACTTGTCTCCTCTATAGGATTCTTGCAGGGGAGGATAACGTTTGCCTGAAAGTCTGTTGTAAGAACATGTGATGGTTTCCTTTCTGGCTGGAAAGGCTTTGAAACATGAGTGGGGGTGTCACTAAAGCCCCTGTCATTACACAGAACGTTTGTAATAAGCATTGCCTAGCAGAGGTAGCAGGATTAGAGGCTTTAGGGACTAGGGTTTCTAGGTTGCAGTAAACCTGAAGCCAAGCAGGCACTAGGAGGCAGGCGTTTGGTTTACGTTGGGACTGGAAATCCTGTTTACAACCAGCTTTAATAACACTGTTTAAATGAGTAAGAGGGTTGATACACTCCATTTACAGTAATTAAATCTGATTGACCTGTCAAGACGTACTAATATATAGACCATATTTCACCATGTATCACCACTCTTGTAGAAAACTACAAGTTGCTTTTAGTACTATGAAAATAAACTGGTTATTTTGGGTGTTTTTTAGTGCATTGCTATTTGGTTAATTTGGTAAAACAGAACCCACCCCCAAATTTATAGAATATAATCTCTTGATCAGCGTGTCTATGGGAGTTTTTAGCTGTTTACTGTCTGCAAGGCAAACATTTTAAATCTTATCATATGAGCGTATCATTCATGTCTGAAGCAGGACAAGTTAAGTTCTGAATAGTTATAACGGATTTATAATAAAAAATAGTAAAAGAGAAACAATGCTAGTAATTCTTGGCTTAGCAAATATGTTGCTCTATCCTAAATATTTGGGGTTTTGAGTGTGATAATGCTCTTTAAACTAGACTACTATTGACTTTTGTCTTACTTTAGCGTACGTTCCTTGGTAAGACTTCACTTGAGCCAGAAGCTTTACTGCCATACGGTTTGCAATGGTTTCCTGCTTCTATGATAACTGCTTAAGGTTCACATTTAAAAATCCCACCGCCAATGAAAACAGCCACGGTCTGAGCCCCTATTTTTTATAGTAACAGCAAACCTTGTCATGATCATCCACCTGGTGGGAATACACACACATAGCTCCTCGAACCTTGGAATAATCTCAGACCATAATCAGAGATCCTAAATCCATTAATGAAAAGAGCTGCTCTGTTTGGAAGGAAACACTTTTCCTTTTGATTATATTATAGGGATTAAGATAAACACCTCCTAACAAGGTACCATTACTGCTTCCCTTCTGACTCCTGGGCTTTGATCGTGGAATGTGTATCATATTCATTAGGCCACCTGAATGAGGGTTCAACGTGAACACGTGGAAAGGAGGCTCAAGTGAAGAGGAAAGGAAGAAAAACGTCATTTTGTGATTTGCGCAAAATGCAGGCATGAAGCTGAAATAAATTTAAGGAAAAAAAGCAAATAATGGGAAAGTTAAAAAAAGCCAAGTGATTACTTTCTCATTAATAAAGAAAAATAAATGATACTACCACATAAACAAAACAGGACAAGGGAAAAGGGAATAAATTGATAAGGGGAACAATCAGAATAAAAAAGCCAAGAAAAAGAAACTAAACATTAGTAATGAAAACAAATAGATGGCTATATGGGTTACGGAAATTCAAGGAGATGAATTTCAGCAAAGTTTTAGGAAGTATGAGGGCTAAGACAGTTCTTTAAACAGCGTTCCCACAATGAATGTGCAATTGTGAATGACCTATGAATGAATGACTATTCCAGTCATTTGTGGTTACTGGACAGGGATTTTTAAAATAATTTTAGAGATTGCACTCAAAGAGATTTACTCAAAAATATTTGATAGAACAAAAGCTTACATGAAAAGCCAGGTGTTTTTTCATGACTGCAGGAACCCCATCTAAACAAATGGACAATAAGGACTTGTACTGCTTGTGAATTTGTTGTTCAAGAGAGCAACACGTGCTTGTTAAAAGATAACTTTTATTCTAGCAGGAACAATATTTAGGCCTAAATACATTCTGTTGTTGTGCTCGATTCCAACTATTCACATGGATGTAAGGTATGGTGTATTATAAGCACTTTGCTTTTGTAAGCTTTACGACGGACTTACCTGTTACGCAGTTCAATTTGAAGCACTATTGTCATGTAAATCGCATGTCAAACGTAACTATTTGCAAGCCCTTTAAGCCCTCGACAACTGATACTGAGGAGAATTTATTTGCAGTAGATTTGATGTGAGTGACACGTCTGCTCTGAAATAGGATTGTATTAGCCTATGAATTTAGCAAGTGTATGAATGCCAGGCAAACAATAAGTACTGAGGTGCTAATTTCGTGCAAATATTACCGTGCGAACTCGGACCATTTACCGAAATGTAATTGTAGACCGACCCTGTCCATCAGCCATTGGTTGAAGCATCCAGGGAGGTATTAATTGGTTTAAAATAGTGATGAAATGTTCCTCTCGAGTGTGACCTCCATGTGGAGAGCGTGAGGTGGGAGCGACTGAATAAAGTGAGACGTTAGCATGCAGCTGTCACAGAATGGACCGGTCGCGTGCTGGAAAAGTCTCAATTGCTGCGCGCGGGAACCAGGTAGAAGTGGCGGGAGGCGCGTGGAGAGGCCGTTTAGGGCCATCGCGTGCAATTATCGACAATCAGAGGAGAGCTTAAGACCTGTTCTCAACAATGGGCCCAGTTCGCCACGTTCATGGGGGTGAGCGCTCAAGTGCGTGCAGCTGCGCGCTCACATTCAGCACCAGCAGCAGAACTACCTCGCGCTCCGCAATTAGCAACTCCTTTCAGTTTTAACCATTTAAAAAAGCAGAATATTATCCACTGTTTTTGGTTGCGGAATCATCTCTGGGAAGGGAACGAAAGAAGGGAGTGATTGATTGTCGCGTGAAGTAGGCTGCTGAGAGCGAATTTTCATAATTGTTGTCTTAATCCTGCACGTAAAAAATGTAAATTGCCTTTAACCGCATATGAATGAGTTTGACACATGCCTTTTGGAGCTCGATTTTTGACCAAACAATCAGAAAGAAAGAAAACTCCACGTCTCGCATTTTACAAGTATGTTATGCGGATGACAACTTCATGCTTTATTATGAATATAGAAAGTATTTTCCTTATCATAATGAGTGAGATATGTATTATCTGCCCTTGTAGATGACCAAGAACACGAGTGGATTGTGCGGACATGCAGGAAGAGCTGGGATGAATTCATTGGCCACTCTCCAAGAAGCAGAACACAAGAGAATAAGTGAGAATACTCACACACAGCTCATTGTATATGGATGTCATCTGAATATTAATACAGCTTCGTTACATCAATTCGGGGGTTTTTTCCAATCCTTTTTAAATCCTTTTTATCCTTTCCCAAAAAATTTTAACAGAGTTAAAAATAAAATATTTTCAAATTTAATAATAAAAAAAGTGATTATCATTATACCGACAACTATTAAATTGTAACCCACAGAAATCAGACTTTATGTATTAATGAATGTTTAATGTTATGAATGCTAAAAAATAAAACCTGACTGCATTGAGTGATGAGCATATCTGCTGTATATTAAAAATCAACTATTTATTGAGCAACCTTTAACACAATTAGCATTTTTGTTTAAAGTGTTCTCTACTTTGTTTTAATTATTATTATTATTATTATTATTATTATTATTATCATCATCATCATAAAAGTGAAAGTGTCCAATCAGAAAAATATCTCAACTGAACAGCTATACATAAACCACAAGAGAATCAAATGAGTTTAGGTTTTAAAGGTCACTGCATACGGTTTATTTTAAAGACGAAATCATGTTTGCCAAGAGGATAGTGGGGTTTGAGTACAAACTCGAGTAAGAAATGTTACATCATTGCTGTATTCTGTCCAAGTAAATGATCAGTACTCTGCTGAATACTGACGTAAATTAGTCCGATTCTTGCTCAGCTCGAAAGAAATGAGATGCAAAGTTTTCAGCACTTAAAAAGTGTGTGTGCTTAAGTGCAGAGAGGATAGGTTAGTCAAAGATTATGTCTCGGTGTGTCTTTTGAAAGAGAAGACGGGGATACGAGATCAATCCTATGATGTGGCCTGACAGGGAATTCCTGTGTGTGATGCTGATGGAATCAGTGATGGAGTCATTACTGCACACACTGACCCGTGAAGGGTCTGCCAGCTCCTCCATCAGCCTGTGATTGCTTCCTGCTCGTGCACACACAGGCCCATGTACCACAGGCAGAAATTAACCAGAGCTCAGGGCAAAAAAAAAAAACACACTCTGAAAGTGACCATATATTTGCCAGATATATTTTTTAATTATATTTAATATTTCATGCATGTCATAATATCCTAACCTGTCATAATAACTTGTAGCAGTCAGATGTAAAATCAGCGTTTCATGTTATAAAAGAGTGTTTATAACATTTTATGACAAAATACTGTGCAGGTATCAGATGGTAATACCATGGTACTGAATGAAACTATATATATATATATATATATATATATATATATATATATATATATATATATATATATATATATATATATATGTATATATATATATATATGTGTGTGTATATATATATATATATATATATATATATATATATATATATATATATATATATATATATATATGTATATATTAGGGCTGTCAAACGATTAATTGCATCCAAAATAAAGGCTTGTGTTTATATATATATATATATATGTGTGTGTGTGTGTGTGTGTGTACTGTGTATCATTTTGTAATTATATAATTATATTATATAATTATCACACATACATGTATATATTTAATAAATATTTGCATGTATATACTGTATATATATATATTTATATTATGTATTTTATAATATTTTATAAAAATGTCTTAAATACATCCGTGTGTGTATTTATATATAATAATTATACACACACACACACACACACACACACACACACACACACACATATATATATATATATATATATATATATATATATATATATATATATATATATATATATACACACTTCACTTCAAAAAATACCATCAAAGCTATGTAAAAAAAAATCAGTCAAGAAAATGTGGTACTGTATTTTAATATAACAGATATTCTGATTAAAATTGTAAATTAATTTGTCAAAGTATTTGTCATAAACGGTTGACACACTGGGAGAGAGAGAGAGAGAGAGAGAGAGAGAGAGAGAGAGAGAGAGAGAGAGGAAAATGTTTAGAATAGATAGAATAGAATAGATGATAAGTTCTGGGAAAAATCTAGCAATCTAATTTGCAAGAGCAAATTATGTTGTTGTTTTTTTTTGTAAGGTTTTTTAAGGGAAAAAAATGTATGATGCACAGCCATAGAAATAGTTAATTATTTTATTATTTTTTTATTTTTTACAAAACAGACATGTGGAAGTGGGGAAAGTGCTTACAGGCTACCTGTCATAATAAATACAAGAATGTAGAGGCCTTGTCCTCATTCAGAACAGAACAAGTATTTCTCAATTTTAAGTTACAATTTCAGACTTTCCCCCGGTTTCAGACCTGTACACCTAACACTCCCGCTCTCTGGTCACAGCTGAGGCATATACGGCACACATGTATGAAGAAAACAATGAAACACAGACACATTCGTCTCAGGACACTGCTTAAATTAAAAATACATTACATGTACATTTTCTTTACATGTAGCTATCTTTACATTTTACTCAAGTGCTCTTTTTAGTCTCAGTCTTCCTCTTCCTTTCTATCTTCTACACAAAAGATTGTTGTTTGTCATTGAAAATCCCTTCTTGATCCTCATGTTTGATATTTTCGTTCTCTCGTTTTAGTAAAAATGTTGAGAGCAATGTTCAGATCAATGTTATTTGTAGTTTATGATTGCAGGTAAACTGGTCTGACAACAGTTATTGCAAAGCATTTTTGAAAATAATTAAATTAGGAAGGTTTAGACATCCTCCTTGAAAAATGAAACCTTAGACTATAGAAATTATTATTTAACGTGTCACTTGGATCTAAAAGAAACAATCCGTTTCTAACAAACTAGCTATCTGCTTTCAAAACAAGATGGCAGCAATTATTTATACAATTAAATGATGGGCTTAAAATTTAAGAACCATTTCAATTTAAGAAAAATCAAGCCTGCTGGGTTTTTAGGCCCTTGAAAACACGGATGCTTTGCATATGGGTGTAAGAACAAGAGAGCAAGCTAAAGTGAAGTGAACTTAAGTTCTTTTAAGTAGCATAAATTCGTTTCACTTGCTTAGTACGACTTCCATGTTCAAACCGTGGCGTGTTTCGGTGAGGAAAAAGAGATAAAATATGTCTTACCACCTGGTCCTATGCCACTTATTTCCCATCCACATCTCTTGTTCTTTTCCCTTTTTCAACCTAAATGTTTAACACTGATGCTGGTAACTTTACATTCCTTTTGTTTGCATTCAGAGTCTCCAGACGCTGAATAACAGTCGAGACTATCAGGAGAAGGGGTGAACCAAGAGCGCTAGTCTGTTACAGTGTGTGCTCGAGTCTTCTGTTTTTGTTTTTTTTTGTCCAGAAGTCCAGATCCTGGTCTTGGTGACGCAATTCTAAATTCACAGGTCACATATGCGGTTTCCCTTAACCGTGCGTGACTAGATGCAGGTGAGTAAAATCCCGTCCAGCGAAACCAGAGAGGAAACAGTCTCTCTCCTTGCGAGTTCAGAGGTCAAGAGCAAGTGGGACCGTGACCTTCTCCTTCAGCCAGATCCGACCTGTGGGGTCGGCGCAGGCGTGATTGGAAGTTTGGAGCAGGAGGTCAGGGTGAAGGGGTCAGGGGTCAGTGCGAGGTGGGGGCGTTAGCGGCTGAGAGGGAGCTGCGGCAACGTCATGGCCTGATGAGGGAGGCTCTGTGTAGTGAGCACCGAGAACGGATGACCTGCCAAGCCAAAACACAATAAACAGATACTAATATTAATCTCTATCTATAGTGGTCTCGAAATATCTTCAGGTCAGAGAACACGCTAGATAAAAAAGCTAACAATTTAGTTAAATATACAAATATACATATAGAAGTCTCTTATATGCTCACCAAGGTTGCATTTATTTGATCCAAAATACAGTAAAAACAGTAATAATGTGAAATATTATTACAACTTAAAATAACTGTTTTCTATTTGAATATATTTTAAAATATGATTTATTCCTGCATGTAAAAGCTGTATTTTCAGCATCATTTCTCCAGTCATCAGTGTCACATGATCCTTTAGAAATCATTCTAATATGCTGATTTACTGCTCAAGAAACATTTATTATCAATGTTGAAAACAGTTGTGCTGCTTAAAAACTGTGATAGATTACCATTACACATACGTATACACACACACATAGGCTATATATATCATCACAGTTTCCACAAAAATATTAAGCAGCACAACTGTTTTCAATTTGACAGCATATATATTATATATATATATAGATATTGCTTTTGCTGTAGTGACAGCAGTACTCATGGAAACACTCACTTTCGATGTACCCATGCAGGGCCACCATGCGTGCTCTCTCAGGACTGCCGAAAGGGGAGTAATGCAGCTCGTCGGGCAGCGAGGGGGGCATGCGGGCCTGCGGGTGAGCTTGAGGTGGGCCGCCGTGCTGTGGAGTGTGCTTTTTATGTCTCGCTCTGCAGTTTTGAAACCAAACCTATGCAAATACAACCAATTGTCAAAACAAGCTGCCTCTATTTTCTGAATTTAAACGGATTAAACATTACATGGGACAATAAGAGTTTCATCACCTGTATGACTCGTCTGCTCAATCCTGTCATGTCTGCCAACTTCTGCAGGGTCTGAGCGTCAGGGTTGTTGTCCTGTGCAAACTGCGCCTGCATTACCTGTGCATGAAACAAGTGTCATATTAACATTAGGTCATTTACTAGGGGGAAACATCTGTTTGTGAAGATTTTATATATCAAAATTATAAAAATCATCAGTACAATATATATACATACTAGTTAATATATATATATAGTACTGTGCAAAAGTCTTAGGCACGTTGCTATTATCACACGAAAAATGTTTTTAAGCCAGTTATTTATATCTTTTACTGTAGTGTGTCAGTAGGAAATATCAATTTCCAAACATTCATTTTGCAATAAATTTTTTTTTTTTTTTTTTTTTTTTTTTTTTTTTATGCACAAGAAGTCTGACAGCAGCCGGTATGATCTGATCTCACCATCATGGAGTCTGTCTGTGATTACATGAAGAAACAGAAAACACTGAGACAGACTAAATCCAGAAAAACTGAGGCAACGTCTCCCAGACACTTGAGGAAACCTTCCTGCAAAACTACAGTACTGTGAAAAGTTTAGGCACTTGTCAGAATGCTTTAAAGTGAGAACGCTGTCAAAAATAATAACATAAATAGATTGTATTTATGAATTAACTTCTATTAACTAAATCGAATCGATATTTGGGGTGGCCACCCTTTGCGTTTAAAACGGCTTTTGTCACCTGCATCTATTCATGTAGTTTTGGAGACGTTGCCACAGTTCTTCTGGATTTAGTCCATCTCAGTTTTTTATGTTTCTTCATGTAATCACAGACAGACTCAATGAAGATGAGATCAGATCTCCATGTGGAGCAGAGAGACTATTGTCAGACTCTTTATGCATACAAAAATCTCACTGGATTATTAAAATGAATGGCAATTAATTTATAAATGTAAACTGATATTTTATATATATATATATATAATGTTTTTGAAAGATGCGCACCAAGGCTGCATTCATTTGACTAGGAAATCATTAAAAACTGTAATATTGTGAAATATTATTGCAATTTCAAATAACAGTTTTGTATTTGAATATATTTTCAAATGTAATTTATTCCTCTGATTAAAGCTGCATTTTCAGCATCATTCCTCCAGTGTCACATGATCCTTCAGAAATCATTCCAATATGATGATTTGAGGCTCAAGAAACATTTACTATTATTATCAATGTTGGAAACCATAATATTTTTTTTTCTTTTTTCTTTTTTAAAAAAAAACTTACCACAAACTTTTAAATGGTAGTGCATCAAGCTTTCCTTAAAACATATTTAGCAGCACAACTATTTTCAAAAGTGATAATAATAAGAAATATTTCATCGTCATAGAATGATTTCTTAAAGATCATGTGACACTGAAGACTGGAGTAATGATGCTGAAAATTCAGCTTTGATCACAGGAATAAATTACATTTAAAAATATATTCCAATAAAAAAACAGATTATTTAAATTGCAATAATATTTCTACAATATTACTGCTTTTTTGTTACTGTATTTTTATTTTAAAAAAAGGAATGCAGCCTTGATGAACATAAGAGAAGTCTTTCAAAAATATAAAAAAATATATTTTTTCCATTCCAAACTTTCTGTACTTTACTATCATAGATAGTTGCTTGCTGTTGCAAGCGGTTGCTTGCTGATAGTGCCACATGAAAGGTAAAATGCTATTCCATATGCGTTTAACCTGGAAGCTTTGTAAACATTAAATGGAACTGAAAAATTAATTTATACTGGACAAAAGCAAAACCAAAAAGGGTGTTTTGCTTCCTCATCTCAGACATCCACATGCCACTGTTTGATAATCTTACCTGCAGTTGTTCCGCAGTAAAGGACGTTCGTGCCCTTTTGGCCGGTTTTGGTTGACTATCCTGTTCCGACGGCACCGCCCCCTCCAGAGTGAGTCCACTTCCTGCGTGAAAACCCAGGAAAGGGTGGTTAGGAAATCTTTTCAGATCGATGAGACTTAAACTGTAATGCATCCGAAACACACGCACCACTCTCAGCAGCCCGTTTCAGGTTCTCCACCATTGTGTCGTAATGAATCCGACAAAGAACTTTCTCCTCAACCAGCCCAAACTCCTCGCCTGTGGACAGCTGACGTTTACAGGAGAAACAGGCGAAGCAGGCCAGATGGTAGGCATTGCCCCTGGCTCGCCGTACCCAGTCGCTGGCGTAGATCTGCCGGCCACAGCGGGCACACTTTGTACCAAACCTACTGTGAGACAGAGAAGGGCTTGGGCATCAATACTCATCCCATAAACAATACAGCATTTTATACATGTGCTTATCATTGCAACCAATACCCTATAATAATAGAAGCATTTTGTGTGTAAATTATGTTGTTTTGAATTCATAGTGTATTTCAGTTTAACAGTTAACAGGTATTTTTTTCTCTCCACAGAAAGCTCTCGCCAGCAGAAGACAGAATACAGATAGGCTGAACCGTGTCCAAAAGATAACCACTAAACGTGTCAGACACGGCTGTACAACTCTTAGCACAAACAAACCACTAGTAATTCTCTGAGCCGCAGGTCGGCAGGAAATGTCTGCTGATAAACTGTGCTGATAGGATCCATAAACTCGATTTTATCCAACAAAGTGCGTAATGCATGTAACACATCTATTTTTAAAGTGTTAAGAGCTTCAAATATAATTTTTTTGACATATCTAAATTAATAAAGGCAGGGATGGGATATATTACATTGTTTAATATATACTATATATAATTAAACAATATTATAAATTATTTTAATAATTTAAAATATATAATAAGTTTATAATTGCATTATTTAATATATATTTTTAGTTGATTATACAGATAGTAACTATCAAAAATGTTCTGAAATAAATTAATATATATCATATATGATTATGTGTTGTCAAATCGATTAATCACGATTAATCGCATCCAAAATATAAGTTCATGTTTACATAATATATGTGTGTGTACTGTGTATAATTATTATGTATAATACATAAATACACACACGATATATATATATATATATATACATATATATATATTTTTTTACATATATATAAAATGTGTATTTATATATGATATAAATTATATGAATATATATACAGTATATACATGCAAATATTTCTTAAATATATACATGAATGTGTATTAATATACAATTAACATAATAATTATATTATACACAGTACACACATATATATATATATATATATATATATATATATATATATATATATATATATATATATATATATATATATATATATAACTTTTATTTTGGATACGATTAATTGATTTGACAGCACTAACACACACACACACACAGATATATATATATAGTTTATAATAAATATAACTGTCTTTTCAGTTGATTTTACAGGTTAGTATATATCAAACATTTTCTGCAATAAATGAATCTCAAACTGCTTAAATGTACATGTATAAATCAAACAGGGTTTTTAAAGATCATTTCAGTCTTATGTGTTCTTTCTTTTAAGATTATTTATATATTTAATTCATTCTACCATTGACCGCATTGATCTGCCATTCTCCCTCCTTCGATTGGTTCTTTTTGCTTTTTGCTTTTTTTTGCATACCATTTAATAATTGGTCTTTTCTTTCTTGCGTATGCATAATTATTATTAATCATATAATACACTGCAAAGCTGATGTTATGGGTTGATTCTCTTGTGCAGAAATGGAATTAAGATGTTGCATGTTATTGATGTAACTGCTGACGGTACATGTTAATCATCACATTCTCAGCCAACTGTGATTTGTAAATGTCTACTCATTCCATATTTAATTTAGCCCTGCATTTTCAGCAGGCATATGGCCGTGCAGTTGCTTAAACCTCTTCTGTTATTCTGTGATCAACAGGACTTGATGAACAACCCTGCAGCGATACAAACCAACAGCAAATACACAGAGCCTGCTGTAATGAAGTGTTATTTTGACTGGACGGGGCTGACCATGCCGTGTGTTTTTGACCCAGACATCACATTCGGGTGACCAAAGAGGGTTCCAGTGTTGAGAGGACTAGGAGAGACTAATGCTCTGCAGATGGCCAGTCACGGCCCTTTTTTGGCCTGAATCTGAGCCCCCCTCCCTCCCTCCACCACCACACCTCTGTCATTTGGAGCTCTTGTGTAAACAAAGTGTCATACACAACCTCCTCCGACTGCAAAGAAACACGGGGTATCAAGATAGCCATGTTTTCCCCGTATACGCTACTGAAGAATGATGACACCGGCCCCTCGGGGGGTTCATCCACTGGAAATGACATCATAGCCCACCAGGGAGCCCCACGGGGCTCAACAAACCAGGAAACTTGTGTGCATGTATAATAATTTGTCTCTGCCAATCAGCACTCGAGCAGGATGAGCCAAGAAGCAAAAACAAACCTGAATCAAAAAATATTTACAGTCCACTTATGCGCAAAGTATCAATACATAAAACACGGCTCGCGTATTAATGCCTGCAAAAAGCATGCAAAGGGGTTTCTGTGTACACTGCACACCATATTCTGACAGCATCATTCCAGACAAAGAATACAACGTTTTGAGTAATGATGCATTTCAGACATGTGTTTAGAGGAGAAACATTGTGGAACGGAGCCGTAATCTGTCAAGGCAGTTCATTTACCGCAAAACCTTTCAGAAAAGCCATAAAGATCTTAAGGGGGTTTTGTTTTTGTTCAGATCTGCCGCACGTCTGATTGTGCGTTGTTGTGCTTATTCTGGATTTATTTCTGTCCAGCATATCATAACTCGCTGGGGAAAAATCCTGCAGCCGCAAAGCGTTTCCCTCAGTTCTGAAGAAATTCACCTTTGGCTGGAAAAGAGAAGCTTGTGGAAGCACAAATTCTGTTGATTAAATTCGATATACTCTTGGAGTTTTATAATCTGGGGGTAAATCTCCCTCTCAGAGACTGCTGAGACTTATTAGTGACGTTTGCTACGGCAAGCATCGCTATTACTATTGCTCATGGAGGTTTTTCCAAACCCTGAACCATGTGTATTACATTTAGTGTGTAACCAAACTGTTTGTGCTATGGCCATAAATGATACCGCCAATCTTGCGACATGTTGAGCGACATGTTGAGGTGTGCCTTTCCATTCCTTAGTGATCGGATTGGCAATTCCTGGTGTGCGATAAATTGTTCAAGAAAAAAGTAGACCTAGAGAACAAAAAGACTTGCACTGTGGCCAAATATGCCTGCTATTAAACAAAAAGGCAAAGGAGTAGTATTTCCAAATTTGTACACTGTACTTAAATTTTTAAGTACAATCAACTTGGATGTTTAAGTAATTTCAACTTAAATTACATTAAACTGACTTAAATTAGTTGACTCTTGTATAGCTTATAAAAAAAGTTGAACATTGCGTAACTTATTTTGATGAGTTGAAACAATATAAAAACATATTGTCATAACTTGATATCATTTTTTACAGTGTAGTATTCGAAAAACATTAGGTGAAAAGTACCCGGATCACTGCTTCGGAAGAATGTATGATGGACACAACTATCCCACGGGAGAGGGAGAGGATTTGTGAATGCAACTGACGCCGTAGGTCACATGACGATGACAACACGGTATGCAGTACGTGCAAACTTCATTCATATCAGTATGCGATTGCAGTCACAGCACTGGACTTTGGTTGTAACTAACAACCTAGCAACACCTTAGCACCCATTCAAGCTAATTATTTTGTAAACTGCACAAAATTTCAGGCCAGAAAATATTTTTCTCTTTGTTGGAACTTTTATTTTGATATACTGTCTTCTCTTAACTCTTTTGTCATTGTAATTTCAGTCATTCATATAATTTCCCGCATTCTCCACCAAGTTGAGTTACACAAGCTCTGTTTACTTCTGTCTGCATTTAAACACAAGGAGTCTTGCATGCGCAGATGGCCATTACAGTATACGTCATCTCCTCCAAATCTACCGATCTCCGCTCCGCACAAACCCACTCGGGTTACCGCCTTACTCCATCACCCTGTCCTTATCCTTTGGTTGCTCTGATTAACAGCCTCCTCTGACTTCCTGTGTGGCCTGATGCTCGTGCCTTTGTGGCTGTTTCTCTTTAGTGTAGGTACAGTCTCCGCTCTGACCCTTACCGCCAAATCTACCTCTCTCTCAACCCCCCACCCCTCGCACACAGAGCAAACCCACTTTGATTTCCTGTAATTACACTCTATTAGAGCAGCTGTCAATCTGGCCCAGATGAGAGACTAACACAAATGAAACATATCTCCTTTTTTGCTTTGCTTTCTTGCAAGAAATCAATGGAGATCCTTTTCCTTTCAAGCATATGATGACCATCCTTTAATGGTGTTGTGCAGCACCAGCGAAACAATCCAGCTGCCAAAGAACAAACATGGCACTGCGTTCATGAGCTTCAGGTACACACAACTCTCAACATCCCTACAGCCAATCATCTGAGCATCAGAAAGAAATGTAAATCATTTCCAATCAAATTGAGTGTAATTTGACTGAGGCCAGTGCATGATAACTAACCATAAAAAACAGAATTGGTTTCAAGCATGTCAAATGCTACTTTCTACTAACTGGGTTATGATCTCGACCTCTTTATATGAAAGATATAATCGGGTAAAAAGGCTCAAACAGACTAAAAAAGCTTGCATAGGCATACCAAAAACACTTGGACTTGACAAGAGAGATGTTTCAGTGCCACCAGAGAAAAACGCACATTCAGTCTACTCCACACGCTTGGAGTTATTTCTGTCTCTTTTGCAAGGCAAACATCAATACGTTACAGAGTCATTCACTATTCTGCGGCCGCGTTCCTGTAATTCCATGTCAGAAAAAACATATACACCATCCTGATTAACTTGCATAATTAGGGAAAAAAGCTGAGGCTTTATTTTGTTATGCAGAGAACAACATAAACCCCTACGTTTGCTTTTCTTGACATGCAAAGCTGCACGAAAACATACTGTTTGAGGGCAATGTGTAGCTATTTGAAATATCTGACAATTTGGATATTGGAAATGTGCATTTATTTTATTTATCTGAATTATTTATCCTTTTTATTTACTGATTTTATTTAAATATTACAAATCACATGAAAATCACACTTCAAATTTCAAGGTCAGTTAGAAGAAATGTGAATATTGCTGGCATATTTATGATATTTTTAAACTTTATTTGTATTGATGATTTTTCATATTTTCCCCATACATCATTAGGATAAACAGGGAAAAACAAACAACTTTAGAACAGGGTGTATACATTCTGTTTGAGGTTTTTTAGAAATATGTCCTCTTTAAGTTTCAAAATAAAAGTCAATTCTTCCGTATTGTATATTCCTTTAACAATTTCTATCCATTCACTAAGTAAGGGGATGTCCTGCTTACATTTATGATATTTAATGCTAATAAAATAATACACATTACATTTTGTAAAACCCCATTTAACAGCTGTCAGTGATCTTTTTCTCAAAGCATTCCTCTCATTTCAGATTTCTATTGTACTGAACCACAACTCGCCATCTTCAGAATATGCTTTCATCCCGAATAAGATCTATAACACCCTAAAATCCATTTTGTGGCAGGCTTTCTTGCATTCATTCAACTGTCTTTCGCACATCCTCTGTGCCAAAGTTTCCTCTTAAAATCTCTCATGTGTAAACATCTCTACCAGCCACTGAGAGATCCTAGACTCAACCGAACCACTGTTGCTCTTTGAAGATCAAGACACTGATGCACCATCTTGTGGAGCATCTCTTCAGATTATTGGGCTTAACGTAGAAAACAAACCCTCTCCTGCAGCATTGACTTTAAAGGGGCCAGTCATTCACATTGACGGGCAATAAGCAGGGAAGGCTGGCCAATATCATACTGCCATTCACAGGCCTCGCTGAGTGCTCTGCAATCATGCCATATCGCAGCCCTTGTACCCTCAGTGCAATTTCACAGCTTCCCTGTCGGATCTCCCTCACTCCATGCCTTCCCATCAGCTTATTACTGGATCTCAACCAGAGCTTTTTGAGATCTTGAATTCTTTAACTTGTGTTTGATTTCTAACACTATTCAATTGCATACAAGGGAATAGTGTCAAATGTAACTCAACTAATAATCAAGTAATCAAGTTCTATTTAGACCTCTCATTATATCACTATTGGCATCATCTCCATATGTGGGCCTTTTTATCATAATCCAAAAGTACACTGCAAAAAATGTGCTTCATGTGATAACATCTAAATGAACTGGTCAGAAATATTACTGAATGAGAAACATCAACCAATAAGCCACAATGTTATTTTGACCACAGATAAAATTATTTGTATGCGTTATTATTAATCAGAAGACACGTGTGGAATCTCTAGCCGATGAATAAATTAGCTACAAAGACGAAATACTTCTATGAATAATTATGGTGAGGTATTTTTCACTGACTTCATCACTAGACAATTAAACTCAATTACAAACGGCGTCTTGTGTACATATCGGCTGCCTTTTTTGTTGTGGTAAGAATTATATCGCTACTTTTTTATTGTTATTTAAGAAATCGTATATTTAGCATTAAACCACACCACGCTACACTCACGCAACACATTTTCAACCATAAGCAAATAATTACGCAGTTTTTCGTTTATGCGCACACCTGATAATTTTGAGGACAGAAAGTGAAAAACTTACCCTACCTGAAATAATCCATTTTACAGAAGATTTCCTTATTTTTAATGTAGCAGCTGCTGTGCTGACGTAGTGAAGTCCTGCAAACGGAACATTCCAGACACCTCACGTGCCAGATCAGATTATTAACCTGTAACACGCAGAAGAGCGACGGTTAAAATACAATAATAATAATAACAACAATACTAATAATGAATGAAATTAGGATATTAAAAGGCCAGTGGATGACTTTTTTTTTGTATTTTTATTTTTTTTGCATTTAATAAAATTCGTAGTAGCCTACTGTAAAATGAAATGTCGGCGTGCATTAAAATGATTAGGTCAAAGCAAACACACTTCTTATTTAAACGATCCCAAAATCACCGCCATATAAATATGTGATAGGCGACTAAATAAAATGTTTAAGTTGTGATTTAAAATAAGATTCTGTTATTTTTGTAATAATGTCCTTAGAATTGCGTTGTATACAAACGTGTTTAATTATAAATGTAGATGCTCGCATAAGTAGCCTATTTTTATTTTTATTTTTAATTAGGCTACACGAGAAAAATATAATAATTGAATAATAATAATCATTTGATAATGTTAATGAAACCTGCAACATATTCCTTCTAGAAATGCGATATTCTAAATCTGATTATTAATAATTTAAATCTGATTATTGATATTTGAAATTAAAAATTATGATTGTAACCGTTTTCTTTGGGGCATTTATGACAGGTGTAACCTATCCTGACGGAAATGTTTATTTAAATATTCTGACTGGGGAAAAAATTGAGAAAACAAAAAGTGCAAGGCTGGCGTTTGAAGGTTTATGTTTGTTTTACATTAATGTTTCATGTTAGTGTTTTACTTGTCTGATGCATTTGCAGACTCTCAGACCTCGAGCTGAGAAAAGGGAAAACTTACAAAGGCGGCGTCTCTAAAGATCGTTCATCCTGACTAAACTGTAATAAACTTTATTGGTTTCCGCAGAAAAAGCAAAACACGCAGACAGATCGCGCTCTAAAGATCCTCGCGCGTAACACGCGCACTTCCTGAAAAACAAACAGGCCGAGAGCACAAGCACGCGACGACGCTGTCAACGTCTTCACAAAAAAAAAGGCTATAAATGTTTACAGCCAACTATTATTAGGCAAATAGCAAACAAATCCAAATCTATCAGGCTATAGGCCTATGATGTAGGCTAATAATAATTAGGATATATATATGTAAATAATAATTTCAACTTAACCTCTTTTTTAACCGTTTCCCCTTCACATTATTTTAACATGCTCCTCTGACCTAACTAAAATATTACAGACACTTGAATGAAACTGTTATATCAGAGTAGACATGCATTGATAAGTAACGTGTCTGCTTGTGATAAATTTGACCCCAGCAAAAAAAAAAAAAAAAAAAACAACATATAACAAGTAGCCTAGGCCTATATACTAAAACTAATTACGAGACGTTTGTAGCCTATTTACTCGTTTTATAATATTGTGCTTATTAAATAGTTTTATCAAAATTCTGCTTAGAATCAGTTTTCACAAGATTACGAAAAATCACAAATGTTAAAGTATTCAGACAATCATTGTTAAGTAGCTTATTGGCTATATTCGATCTATTAAATTGGCAGCGGTGTATATTCTTTAGCCTACTAAATCATCCCACCTGCTTAATGTTGTTTGCAAAAGTTTTAAAGAAGCACAAATCAGAACATAATATTATCCTACAGGAGAAGACACAAGCGCGCGCCCTCGTACCTTCAGCAGATATCTGTCCAGGATCTCGAGCCCGCAGCTCGCGCACACGTTCTTCCCGGTGGACGGCACGGACGAGGCGGTGGACGTGGGCGAGCAGATGGACGGAGTTGAAGGCGGACTGGGCGAAGAGCGCGTGTCGTCTTTCTCCATATTAGACCTGTGAGATTCCCCGTCAGACTGCGACTGCAAGAGCGGAATTGGAAACAGCGCAATCAATATGACATGGTGTTCAGAAGGTCATTTTGCTGACAGGAATATTCAGAGAAAAAGTATTCAACCCACTAAAACTGAAAACGTAAAAAAACAAACCACGGGCTGCGGTGATTTGCTGGCCCTTTCAGAACATTTCGGATTTAAATAGGCTATAGTTATAAAGAAAATCGAAACCGTTCAAACTCACTGAGGAAAGCCTGAAATGCTCGTGTAGACTTAAATGTAAAAAAAAAATAATAAAAAAAATGTAAAAGCTTCTCTAAGAGCAAAAGTTGTTTACTAAACTGAAATAGTCCAAGAACGCACACACACGCACACACACACACACACAAATGCATTATACTAGTAAAGAGTTTTGTATTCTGTGTGAAGGCCTTTTCTGCAAAAGCTCAACGCAGAGGCGCAATAAAGCTCGCGCGCTCACCATCGCGTGTCCGTGTTGCCCGTCCACGCAGCGCGACGCTCCCGGTGTGCTGTGCGAGTCTGGAGAGATCACCTACAACACAGTCAAGCCACAGTGCTCCATGTCAGGCATGCTCCCAGCTCTATATATGCGTCCAAAACAATAAAAACGCTTTTAACTGTGCATTGAGAGCCTCGCGACAAAAAAGCCCCTATTTTAATGAAGCGATTTCAATTTGGATTGATTTTTTTCCCCACACTTAACCCGTGCCTCTTCCCATAATCGTATTTCCACGCAATCCAGGGAGCTGAAAAAAAAATAAACTACCTGCAATTACAAATAGCTTGAAATGCTCGCGATAAGAGGACCCCAGAGTGTCAATTTCAACTGCCAATCAGAGAAAGCAACGGGCCACCCAAAGAATTGCAAATTTGATTTTTAATGGCAGTAATTAAAATCTAATTTTTCCTCTGCAGACTTGGCATGTGAAGAGGATGGACCGCAAATCACACTATTCAGAATAGATCCTGATTCTCATGACATCACTTTAAGGTGAAGATGTTACAGGCTGCAGGAGATGATGATACACAGGACTTTCACATCCAGTGAAAACACCCTTCTCTTTCCATGCAGTTTAATAACAACAGCTGCATTATGGTGACACACACTTGAATACAATACGATAAATGTCTTACCTGTTTTGAGGGAATTCCTTCGGAGAGAAACTGATTTCCCTCTGATAGAGGGGCCAAAGCCTCATTTTTCCAATACATTTGACGGTTTAACCTTCTCTTTAGATAGAAATTGCTTCAAGCGTTTTTTGTTGTTGTTAAATATTCCTTAACCCATGCGCCCTGCCCGGTAAAATTCGGTCTAATATGAACCCTATTCGACGTTTCCTCTCGTATAGTCAATCAATAAAGACAATAACGATCAATAATCTCAAAAAAAAAAAAAAAAAAAAAAAAGGAGGAAAAAAAAGAAAAGAAAAAAAAACCGTGTAAAAGAAGTCTTCACATTCGTGATAGGTCAGTAAACCGGGAGCAGACGCGCCGAGCGCGAGCGGTTCGTCGGGACGCCTTATTTAGAACGGTTTGCAGGATATTTCCTACTTTTCCCCTCTTTTGGGATGCAGTTGCTTGAGTACAGGAAGTGGAGAAAATTGAGGGGCTGGCAGGTTTTGCTCCTGCTCTCCTCATAGGCAGTCAGAGCACAGCCTACCTTCTGAAAGTTTACAGATCAGAGGGGAGGGAAGAGATGTGGCCTGAGCATGTATCGACATTTTGTGATGCTGTTTGGGATTTAATTGTCTGACAAATTAGCGATTAAAAAAAGAATAATACTGGGCTTCCTAGTCAATATTTAACTGGGCTGTTATGGGTATCGAGCGTATTAACATTTAGGGGCTAACAAATTACAAATATATAAATGTTTATTCTTTTAAATTTCAAATAATTGTACGGGTTTATATATATATATATATATATATATATATATATATATATATATATATATATATATATATATATATATATATATATATATTAGGCTATACATTTGATTCATGAATTGACCTATAAAATATGCATGATCTTCCAGTTTATAGAATAAAAAACATAAAAATGAACCTACCAAAAATGAATTATTTTTAATAAAAAAATAAATTAATAAAAACATTATTTGAACCGTTTTCTCTTTTAAACACCAGAATGCTCCAAATTAATATTTTGGTTGTAGCTTATTTGTTATAATAGTTGGATTGGTAATAATGCATTGCAAGCTTTTGTGACAATATATATATATAGATGCGCAATGCAATTAATGCAATCTCCGAACGTATCAGTCGTTTATTTGTATTATTGAATTTATTTGTAAAGTACACTCAGGCAACAGGGCGTCATAATCTGTCTGTTCTATTGCGACATTTTGTTAATGTATGGTTAACATATATATATAAAAAAATAAAAATAAAAAAAAAACTTATTTTGATTTCTATTGCAAACTTTGCATTCACAATGCCACCTATCATTGGATTTGGTTTAAAATGGACATGCGAGATAAAAAATAAATGACCAAGCCTGAAACAGGAATGCTATTATTATGTGGGGGAGAAACGGGGAAGATGAAAATACATAGGCCTATCCATCAGATATTCAGATATCCGGCGTTTCTTTTTTGCAACAGTTGCATTAGGGGGAAAAGATCGCATTGTTAAAATAAAGGGTTGCATGTAAGGGATTATAAAGGAAAGCGTTCCGGTTCAATGGGGACAGCAGTTACAGAACCCAGCTATTACTCTCTTTCATTTGAATTTGAACTTACTGTTTGTCGAGGTTTGGAAACGTGACGTGACTAGCCTACATTAATCGACAGATTACACGGCGGAAGCGTGCCTCGTTAGTCGATGTGACCGATTTATTTTTGTCACATAGGAAAAATGGTAGTGAACCCAGTAAATTAAAAATAAACAACCTAAACAACTAAACAAATAAAACAAAATAAAGCAGAATCTAATTAAATGGACAGGGTCCTCTAATGGCGTATGTTAATTCGAATTTAAAACCGGTTTTAATTAATTCAGAAAAAAAAAAATATTTTAGGGTTTAATTGATTTTAAATAATTTGACTCTGCTTATGGCAAGAGATTAACTACCGTAGCTAGTTATTCCTGTTCATAATTGAAAACGGTCGCAGTCTAATAAACGTATTAAGACAACGGTGCTATAAAATATGTATTGTATTGTGTTAGGTATTATTATCGATCATTACAGACAGTTAAAATCAACAAAAGCAACACACACACACACACACACACACTGAAAGCACTAGAATCCAGTTTGGACATTTCATAGAAGGACCATTTCATTTATTTTTGGACACGACATGAGCAAAATCTATCAAAATACCTGGATATTTACACTTGAACCAAACTGTCCATGACATCCACTGTTGTGATGCCCCCTCTCCAGATCATGTGATAAAAGCCCTTATCACTTTAGACTTAAAAAGGCAAGATATTAATAGTTAAATAAACAATGCAGA
>CM031952.1:5732662-5740162 GCA_018749465.1 Paracanthobrama guichenoti | reverse complement strand
GACAGCTCCAGTGAACCAGGGGGCTTCAAAGTGCACAGCTGATACAAACACAGTGCTAAAGAATACACTGATACCCACACAGGTCCTGCTATCAGTGAGATCGGCTCCAAACAGATCCACACAAACACTTTCACCAGCCTCACAATGAGCACAATGTTGGGTGGAGGTGGTCAGGAGGACCTGGAACCAGACCTGCCTGCTGCTACTTGTTGTCAACAACTCTGCACTGTTGACCTTGACCCCAGCCTGGTGTCCCTTTCCCATCAGACGGGGAGGGGCAGAGGGGCGTGATTCTCAACCATACAGGATTTCCTCACTCCCAGTGGCAGCTGCCTATTGTTAAGGAGCAGGGAAGCCCGAGGAGCCCCTCTCTATAGCTTAACTATAGGTGTGATTCATGGCTTTATGGTATATTCCATGGAACAACTATAGAAAGCATAAATAAAATGTCTAGGACCGACTGAAGTTACAGTACAGACCATAAATTTACATTTCTGATGTAAAAAATGTGAGTGGTGCACATGCAAAATCGCCCGCCATGATGCAAAGGTCTTTTGGGTGGCTGTCAGGTAGTTGTTGTGGTTGCTAAGGTGCTCAGTGTTTTCAGCATGTTGCTAGGATGTTTTGAGTGGTTACCGGGTGGCCATACTGGCCCAAGTCAAAACAGCCCACCCCCAGGTCTCCATGGCATTGTTCACACTTTTCTTGACTGAGTGCTCAAACTGCAGGTTATATGCTAACCTGTTTAGGTTCACCATGCGTGAGACTTTAGCAATGGATGATTGCCATTGATTATGCTTTTCATGAGTGCAGTATTTAAACTTAAACACAAAAAATGTGAAATGTTGGCCTAAACAATGGTTGTTGCCGCTGTCACAATGGGTACCACAGTTAAGCAAGGAATCCAGATCCATGAAAAGAGAGATGACTGGTGGGAAGGTAATTAGCATTAGCTATGTTTCCATCCACCTATTTTTATGCGCATTTTGGGATATTGTATAAAATGCTGGATGGAAACGTCAAAATGCGCATAAATTCTAAAAATACACATTATAAACTTATGTGCCCAATTGAGTTGGATACATTTTTTATCCGATAAAAAACAAGCACAAACTACGATGGAAACACATTTACTGAATATAAATTCTTCAATGCACATCAAAAAAAGTCACGTGACTTTGCGATGGTTCAACCAGCAGCCCGATCTCATTGCACAGAAGCCTGTTATCAAAGTGGTTCAGTATAATTACGTCCCAGAACTGTCTTACACAAATGTGTTTCCTTTTTATTCATAAACTACAGTTCAAAAGTTTCTTTAAGTAATTAACACTTTCATTCGGCAAGGACACTAAATTAATGACAAGGACATTAAATTGATCAAAATTGACTACAAAGACAATTTTAGGCCATTTCTCAATATGCGTTCTTAAAGGGGGGAAGGGGTCTAATGCTATTTCAAGCATTCAGACTTATTTACACTGTTAAAGAGTTGGATTCTCATGCTAAACGAGGCCAAAATTTCAAACTGGACTCAAACACACAAAAAAGTGTGTTTTTTATTGTGAGGGAAAGATAACCTTGTTCAGCTTCCCAAATAACCCAGTGTTAAGGAAACAGTGGATGCAGTTTGTTTTTCCAGAGCAGCAACGGGGTTCTGCAAGTGTGTTTGTTTGTTCCTGGTCACGAGACGAAACCGCAGGAGGTGAGTGAAGCTGCATCAAATGTCTGTGCTTTGTTGGCAATCGTGTGCAAGTGTATATAATGTAAACAACACAAACGTATAGTGAATCGAACGTTATCCAGGGATAATGCCATGATGTATTGTGTGTGTGTGTGTGTGTGTGTGTGTGTGTGTGTGTGTTTTTGACTCTTTAGCCCCACCCACTGAACACCACCACAAGCTCGGCTGTTTTCGGAAAGAATCGGTACAGCGTATCTGTTTTTTATAAATATGATAAAACTAAAGACTCTTCTGAGATATGAAGAATGCAATACTACTCTATAGGTACTCAAGATTAACATGAGATTGGCAGAAACTGTGTGTTATGTACCCTTTAAGCATTCTTGCGTCTTGAGTTCTCGCACTAAGTCATCATCAACCGTCGAAGTTCAATTCCCATACTCAAGAACGCAAGAACAGAGGACACATGAAAGTACCCGGATGTGTTCTTGATATTAAGGATGCATCAAATGCAGACTTGAGAGAACTGAACCGTTAGAAATCCCAGAAGATGCTGCGGACGGCCAGCATGTAAGCTTTAAACTTCTCGCTTAAGAGATTCCCGCTGCAAGCTTGCAAATATGTGACGGTAAAAGTGAAAGTAAACGTTTGTCATTTGGTTTAGCCTAATTTTTGATCAAGTGAAGACCTGGAGAATGCCTGTGGTATTTAAATTGACAAAGCAAAAGTAACATTAAACATATTTACCTATTTTCAAAAATACACAAGGTAAAATAAAGTGATATAAAATATGCAAATGTCTATAATAATAATATGCAATTTTTAATAGGTTATGACATCTGTTTGTGATGCATTTATTGTGCATTGGCCACTACTTATAATATGCTAGGACAGTCATTTGAGCAACAAGATCACAGCACATCTCAATTCTCATAACTATACACACACATACACACACACACACACACACACACACACACACACACACACACACACACACACACACACACACACACACACACACACACACAATTAAAATAAATGCAGCCTTAGTGAGCAGAAGAGACTTCTTATAACAAAAAAAAAATCTTACCATCCCTCAACTTTAAAATGAAAGTGAATATTTTTAACAATTTCATATATACTAAAGTAGGATTACAAAACAGAATCAAGAAGTATATCTTTTTCATTTTTTTTTTTAAATCAAGCTCAAATAAATCAACAAACAAATTTTATTTCAGCAATGTAATGTTATTTACTATATTTAAATTTAATTGTGTGATATATTTACAAGCTTTATATCCACTCTGCTCTCTAAGACATCAGCATCAGTCATTACAATGTCAAACAACAATAGATAAAAAAATCCAATTTGAACAATGATATTCTGGCTTCTAGATATGGCCTTCCTTCAATATAAATCTATTGGATTTTGTCCTGTTTTATCATCTGCAAAAATCGAAAGTCTGATCGCTCAGTGCAGAATGAGTTACTAAGGGTTTGAGATTTTAACAAACCACTAATTTGCGATTTGTGATACTCACCTTTACCTGAGCGTGAGCCCAACGCACCACTAACTTCTTAGAAAGTGCCAATTTTCCATTCAGACACTGAATAGCCCGTTCAGCCTCCTGTGATGGACAGAAAACAAATTTTATGATTCACGATGACCACAATCATACATGTCACCATCGCAATCTGACACTATCAGAATGAAAAGAGTGAATTTTCACGCCTGATCATCCATCTACATTTGAAATCCTCCGTTTGTCCTGCTCAAAGATCGTCTCTGAAGAGTCTCTTCTGAAGTCTTTGGATTCCAAACCTTCCTGTGGGTTTGTCTGCTACTTTCGGCTGTTGCTGGAAGCATGGCGTAATGATAGGGAACAATAATGGCTGATGATGGATCACTAGTTTTCCAAGCTCTCATGAAGGGCGTGAATGAGATCTATAAACACACATTTCCCCTTCAACACCAGCCTTGGGACTGCCTCACATTACACTGCTTATCTCATCAGCTGTCTGGGTGCCTCTTAAGGACTTGCATATCGTTACTGGATCAAAACTGACACTTCCTTTGGTATTTTGGGTTGTTAATTCTTAGATGTTGAAAAGAAGAATGAACAGAACCTCTTTGGTGTGGAAGTTGACAAAGCAGTATCCTCTTGGCTGGCCCTCCAGAGGTCCTGACTTATGGAACAGGAAGTCAAACTGCTTCACTTTGCCAAACTTCTCCAGGAGCTTCACTAGATGGTACCTGCAGGAACACAGAGTGAGGTATTTTTACTCTGAAGTCTATTTGCCTTTTTGCAAAATACCTCCATGATGAGATTACCAAGGACACTGGACTCACGAGCAATTGTATTCATGATGCTTCCTTTAGCAAATGCCACAAATAACTGTACTGACCAAGAATAAAAAATGAGTGATAACCATTATTAAACCCACAAGGGAATAATGCATGTCATGGAATCATAATTCTTTGTAAGCAAGGCTTGATCAGAATGACAGGTCTCTTTACACCTTTTTAGCTGCGGTAAATCTTTTATTCACACAATACAAAGGATACAGCAGGGGGACAATGAGGATATAAAAAGGCGGAAGACTGAATTCCCTCAAGAGTTTAATTTAAGACAAACAATTACGACGAGTGCAGCTTCTATAACTTCTGTCCGGTAATAGCCAATAGAAGACATGGGAAATAACTACTGTAAGCACCTTATTATTGCCAAAAAACAGTTACTGGTTAAATTGGTCAAATGTTGTTTTGGACCCCATTGACTTTCATTTGATAAACACATTGGAAACACTCTTCAAAATGTCTTCTTTTGTGTTCCACAGAAGGAAGAATGTGATTGGGGATAACAGGGATGTCATTTTGAAATGTTGCAAGCCAGATTTAAATTCACAATGCCCATATGATCACCATGGTTCAATGTGTCCGAACAATTCAACATGAAATGGCATTCGCATCTCATTCTACTTATGAAAGTGAGAGTGGGATGTGCATCCATCGGGAATTGATTTAATCGCGAAAAGTGGGTGTTGCATACCAGAATGGATCAGGCGACTGGGCATGGTCTCCAAATGAATAAAACATAAAAAAAATATATATAGGCTTCGGTGGTGCCTATGAAAGAAAATCAACTGGTCAATTTTTTGATGCAGCTATCAGTGCAAGTAGAAAGCGCTTGTAAAACAGGAATAATGAATTTCTTTCCAAGAGAACTTCACGCTGAACCTGTGCTAGTCAAACAAAGAGAGATTACAAATAGGCTTCTTCAAACAACCATGTCCACAGCATTCGAGAGCAGTCTAGCATGCAGTCCACACATAAGACAGAACATTTGCAAGTACCCTTGCTTCTGCATGTTCACCTGTACGTCACCCAAACCTTTAACATGTGACTTGACGCTGCATGAACACAACTCTATTTGCACCCAAAGTTTTTTCAGTATGTTGGCAAAGCCAACATTTAAAGAATGCAATGTCAACAATGACATGATGCTCTTATTTTGTCTATTAATTTATTCAAAAGATTTTCACACAATATATATTTTTTTTAAACTTTTTTTTTGTTATTACTTACAAAATCAAAATAAGCTGTTAAGCAGTTTTGTTGAATATTATAAACATAAAACCTTTATTTTTCATGTGGTGCAACCAGTGTGCAGAAACATGAAGGAGAAAAAAAAAAAAAAAGAAAAAACAGGAAATGTTGACATTATGTCAAGGTCAGTAAGTTTTCATCTTGGCTGCTCTTACTTGCCATTTACCCTCAAGTAAATATGAATTATTTTGTCACTAAAGTTGACATTGTCTCCAATTATTCATCTTGACATAGATGAATCACATAGGTGATAAATGTGGCATCACATGGGCATCCCCCAAACCAAATTCTAAAGATTCAGTAATGCAGCTCAGGAAGGCATCCAAGCATTTCCTTCAGCTGAGAAAAGGCTGGGAAAGCTACCGAACTGTGTGCAAGTAATGCGCAAAAGACGCACTAAGGATAGGATAAACAACAATACATTTGTGGAACTACTAGCTATATTGTTGTTCTTCTAGCTTGACAGCCAGAGTGGTCTGGGAGTAGCCTCCTATACCGAAACAAGGAGATGCCTGGGATTTCTTTGTTTCGGGTGGTTGAGGTTATTTTTAATCCTGGAAAGGTAGGAATGCAGATAGAACTGGGGGTCCTGGCTTCAGTATTAATGTTTTCCCCTCCTCTCCCAGGAGCTTTTCTCCAAGTAGTATTTCGCACTTTCCCAGCCACCACCCTCTCATGCTTGGGCCATGGGATCTTCCTGACATGCCGCAGATTGAAGAATCGATAGTGACTCGAGTCAAAGAGACAACCTGCAGATTTTTTTAAGACCACAATGCACACCCCTAGAGGGCCATAAAATGTGCTGTGGGGAGGAAGAAGGGGTCTGTCCAAGGAGCTTTTGTGAAAATGTTGATATGAGCCAAGCATGTCATCTGTTTGGGCCAAAGTCGTCGGAGTGCTGCTCACCCACCTGCAACGTCTCCCGTTTCAGTATCGCCGTGCAGTGTGCAGTTGCAGACCTTGAGAAACACAGCAGCATAGAATCAAGAAAACAACACGGATATCAAGGTCAAGAAGCGATTCCAACAGACACGTGTCCATTTCAGATGATTGGAGGGTGTGGTCTAAGACCAGTGCCGTTTTCCTCCTCGGCCGTCCCATCGGATAGGGCCTCCTCTTCCCTGCTGCCCACGTAACAGACAATGCAAAGCAGAGCTCCAAAAGCACAAACAACCTGCGGCACATGGTAGATCCATCACCGGCCCTAAATGGGCCCCAGTGGAGCATGGACAGGTCAATATGTCAGCCTGTTATTACGACAGCAGCCCCTGCTTTGTGTGAACGGGACGCGTCCGCTACACTACAGGCCTTTACTGTGGGAAACGAACCCTGAAAGAAAGTTTGTGTTTCTGTAAGAGTGGCTGTGTATACGTGATGGGGTGGAGCTCTATAAATGTTGACGGATGTTTTCATTAGATGGAAATACGAAGAAACGCTGTCATCGTCGTCCTCATTATGGGTCATCAATCTTCGGCACCTGCCGTCAGAATGTCACTCAAACTGCAGGATTTAGGCCCCGATATACTTTAAGCAAAACTGAAGAACTGGTGTGATGTCATTTTAAACAAAGTCAGGCCAAACCAAAGTTTGTTTGGAGTTTGTTTCGGTAGTTCAAAACAGCTTGCAAAAAGGAACTTTTTTAGAAAAGTTTCCTCCGGCTGGTAAGTACCATTGGTCCATGACAATTACGTAACAGTTGTGACTCTTCATTGACATGGACATCTTCTCTGGTTCACTTCTTCTGTTCAGTCTATCGAGGTAAGACACGAGTAAAAACATGAACACACCAGAGAACTGCTTTATCTAATAAATAAAAGTTAATTCTAATTAAAAGCACTTCTAATTAAAAACACTGACACTGTTTCATATTTAATACTGTAAAGCTGCTTGCTTTAAAGCAATCTATTGTATAAAGTATAAATAGAAAAGCCTGACAATATCTGTCACGGAAAGGTGTGTATTCAAATGCACAGCGAAGAAAACAGGTCCAGAGAACAGGATTTCAATAACAAAACTCAGGAGATACCAGGAGAATACATTACATACACACACACTATACACAGACGATACAGGACAAAGAACTACCATATACTTAATATACACTTATATTCACTTATATACACAAACTAAGAAGCTGATTAACAAGACACATCTGAACTGAGGAACCTAATCAAATCAGTGGCTACGGAGACAAACCAACCCGATCTCA
>CM031952.1:5707662-5727662 GCA_018749465.1 Paracanthobrama guichenoti | reverse complement strand
CCACTTACTTGGAAAACCCAGGAAAAAATTCCCTTAGGGTGAACGCTGACCTCACATAGCAGGACTTTACCACTGTGTGTCTGCGTGTGTGTGTGCAGGATCTGCAGGACCCTGAAGTGGAACTCACTACTACAAACACTCCCAGCATGTGAACTAATTAATCTTCCCAATCACCAGCCTGTGGGCATCACGGCTGTTTTCATTCAAGCAGGTTATTTAAAGAAAAACAGAGGAGCGAGAGGGAAGGAAACGCCTGTCTAGACGCCAGCCCGGGCAAGCTGTACATTTTCCAGGGGCACTCTCGCAACGTGTGCTATTTCTCTCGCGCTTCCCTTCCGTGTCACCCAGCCACCCCCTCTCCACCTTGAGCAGCCGCTACAGGTTCACAAAGTAAACACGCCAGGTGAATGAGAAATGATGGCAGCCCCTCAGCAAAACAGGTCTCCACGGCCGAGCGGGTCTCTTTAACACGCCTTGTCGTCATCTGCTCATTCTCCAGCACAAAGACACACTTGGCTAATCAATCACCCAGGCAGGTCCGCAGGTCTGCCTCAGAGGCAGTGTAGCACTGGTTTTCTGCGCAGGCAAACACTTACTCTGTGATTTTGGGGTCAATGTTGCCGATCCAGAGCCGATGACCGTCCTGTGCCGAACCACCTGACAGGATGGAGGCATTCTCCACAGTCTCTGAGGCAGACTGCATTAGGCGCCTGAGAAAAGTCAGAGAGCTATTTCAGTCACATTCAGGTAAGTGTGTGTGTGTGTGTGTGTGTGTGTGTGTCTATGTCTGTCTGCATGACTGACTGTGTGCCTATCTATCTAAATTTGTGTGTGTCTATCTGACTGTCTATCTATGTACCTATCTATCTGAATTTGTGCGTCTATCTGACTGTGTCTATCAATCTATCTGACTGTCTATCTGAATTTGTGTGTCTACTGACTGGGTCTGTCTATATCTATCTGACCTTGTTTATCTGTCTGTCTATGACTGTGTGTCTGTCTATGTATCTGACTGTCTATCTATCTATCTGACTGTATTATCTATCTATCTATCTGAATTTGTGTGCATCTACTGACTGTGTCTGTCTGTCTATCTATCTATCTGAATTTGTGTGCGTCTACTGTGTCTGTCTGTCTGTCTGTCTATCTATCTGACTGTGTCTTGTCTATCTATCTATCTGACTGAATTTCTGTCTGTCTATCTATCTATCTTACTGTCTTGTCTATCTATCTCTCTATCTATCTATCTGTCTGTCTGTGTCTTGTCTATCTATCTATCTATCTATCTATCTATCTATCTGACTGTCTATCTATCTGACTATCTATCTATCTATCTATCTGAATTTGTGTGCGTCTACTGACTGTGTCTGTCTATCTATCTATCTGAATTTGTGTGCGTCTACTGTGTCTGTCTGTCTGTCTATCTATCTATCTGACTGTGTCTTGTCTATCTATCTATCTGACTGAATTTCTGTCTGTCTATCTATCTATCTGACTGTCTTGTCTATCTATCTATCTATCTATCTATCTATCTATCTATCATCTGTCTGTCTGTCTGTCTGTCTGTCTATCTATCTGACTGACTGTGTCTTGTCTATCTATCATCTGTCTGTCTGTCTGTCTGTCTATCTGACTGTGTCTTGTCTATCTATCATCTGTCTGTCTGTCTGTCTATCTATCATCTGTCTGTCTGTCTGTCTATCTATCTATCTATCATCTGTCTGTCTGTCTATCTATCTATCTATCTGTCTATCTATCTATCATCTGTCTGTCTGTCTATCTATCTGACACGATTTAAATGCAGAATTAACACGATAATAATGTCAATATGATATTTTACAAATCATTTGTCGATTAGAAAAAAGCACAAACAATATAAATCAAGTCGAAAAATAATTAGTTATACACATCAATGGCCGTTGGGCTAACAACTAGCAAGCAATGTTAATAGATTACATACGTTAGCAAAACTCTCACCTTCCTCTCGTATTCCTCTTCTCTGCTCTCTAAAATTAAACTAAAGATGCTATGTACAAAATGTGGTGGCACTGCCTCAAAACCTAATATTCATCTCGTATATATGTTACACGAACGAGTCAGACAAAAACATTGAATGCAGCCAGTTAGCTTAGCATTCCTAACATCAACAACGGCGCCGTAGAGTGACGTTAACAGCATATTCTGATGACGCAAAACACTAAAATGCGATGACATATGCCCTTGAGCTGCTCATGTTGTCAAAAAGTGACTGTACTGCAAGCCATGCGTGCTAGGACACATTTTTCTACGTGAAGAAAGTAGGTATGGTGAATTACACTTTTATTGTTTATCACGTTAAATGGTTTGATGTATTTGTACTCGCAGTGTCTGTGTTAGTGTGGGTTTGATTTCTGTAATGCTCATAATGTAGTAGCATCATGGCACTGCTGTGTTTCACTTCAGTCTCCGTCAGATGACAGATGCTGGAGTACATTTATCATGTACTACAGTGTGTGGTAATGCAGGGGTTTTCAAACTTTATGATGCCAAGGCAAGGGCACCCAAATACGATGAATCTTTTTATTTTTCAAAGAGGAACCCCCTTCCTAATCTATATATTTTAATGTATGAAAAAAACATTCAAACTGTTAGATAAATAGAAAGTGTGACATTATAAATACAACATATTGTTTCTAAACTTAAATTGGCTATACTTAATGTTGGATGTTAAACCTGAAGAAGAAAATTTTCAATGAAAAAGTATTTATATAAGCAACTTTCACAATAAATGTATATAATCAGCTTATGTAATGCGTTAAGAATGCTTCTTTACAACCCAGTGAGCAAGATAAAGGGGACTATAGTGAGGAAAAAACTCACCAGAAAGATACAAAGCAAACATACACAATTCTGGAAAGTATGTATACGGCAAGAAAGGATAGAAACATTTAGAAGTGAAACGGTTAGAATGTTCGATAGAATTGATACATTTTAGTTTTGTCCTTTTATTCTCTGAACTTTTCTGGGGACCCCTTAGAACCATCTGGAGGACCCCTGGGCGACCCCGGACCCCAGTTTGAAAACTCCTGTGGTAATGCACACTTGCGTTAAAATCAAGTTTGTCTGTGCTGAAGAAAAATCATGGAAAATTTGTATTCCTTGTAAATTATTCCTTGGGTAATGCCTGGAAACATTTATATTAATGACAGCCACACAGGGCATAAATAAATGGAAGGCAAAGTAAAGCACGTGCTGGTTTTTGTTTCAGAATATGATATCCATATGTCATTGGTAAGCACTTTCCTCTCAAATATGATAGATCATAAACTTAAAACGACTCACTTCTCATCGCTGTATGTAAAATAGAATAATATTTAATTAGCTAGAGATTTTATATAGGAAAAAAAATTGATTGCACTGGGTATATGTTAGAAAAATTTAAATAAATGCATTTTTTTATTTTCTAAATCATATAACCGTTGTTATATTAACACTCTTCACCAAGTTTTATAGATTATGGAGAAAACAATATTGTGTCATTTTTTTACACCCTCAATTATTCACGTTCATTTTGTCAGTTAAACACACAAGGAGATGTTTAGCAGAATGTTCATGCTGCTCCTGTCCATACAATGTAAGTGAATGGTGACATAGGGTTGTTATAGGGGTACTTAGCTTAAAAATAAAAATTCTGTCATCAACCTCATGGCTTTCCAACCTGTATGACTTTCTTTCTGTGAGCGTAACATTTTATCAATAGTCTCTGATGTTCCCATTCATATCTTTGTGTGTTTTCCGCAGACGAAAGTACCTCATACAAGATTGGAATGACATGACGGTGCGTAAATGATGAAAAATATCCCTTTAAAGGGGACCTATTATGCCTTTTTTCGAAGTCTTGATTTTGTTTTTGGGCTCTACTAGAACAGGCTTTCATGCTTGAAGGTTGCGCTGCCTGTGTATGTATAACTACCATAGTACGATGCATCGCTGAAGAAATCAACTAAGCTAGTCACAACTGTTTCCCGAAACCATATTATCACAAATTTGTCATTCAACCACGTTGGCTACTGATGTCATGCAGGTGGTGGAGTAGTAGCTTCTTTTAATAAATCTGTCTGAGATTAAATTAATGCTAGATTTTTTTGCCATAAATTACGGACATGGATTAATTAAAAAATGTTTCAGTTATTTTGCTTTATTTCCTGATTCAATCATAGGCTTGTTCTTACATACTAGAGCTTGTATGCTCATGCACGTTCTTCTAAAACAGTTCTTTTAAATCTCTTGACAAACTAAAAGATGTATGCAAGGCTTGACATTAACTTGTTTGCTCACCAGCCACTGTGGCTAGTGGTTTTCCAAAGTTACTAACCACTCAGCATTTTCAATGAGACCATGGGGAATTTTTTTTAATATTTTTTATATTATCTCATAATTTGGCAGCAGGTATATTAGACTGCTGTCAAGACCTGACGTACGGATCCATTATACTGTTACACATGTTTTCTTTCTCAACTGATTACGTTCACTTAAAACATTACTGACTGTGTTTATGTAACTCACCAAGACAGGTATTTTACATTTATTTTGTGTATTTGGCTGTTTAAGCGCTATAAGCAGCGAAAAATAACTATATTTTGTACTGAGAGGCAGCTTTATGTGTGAGCACAAAACCTGCGGGAATGAGTAAAATTATGCGCAATCCCACGCCGAAATTCAAGCCCTGTTACACCAACAATATTCGTCTGGAGCAAATTAAACAAGTGAGTGGAGGCGGAGTGTTTGTGTGTCGGAGAGATAATGAGAGAGCGAGAAAAAGAGCAGCTGGTATCGTGTATCTAGTTTGCGGAAAACAAGTATTAATCTTTTCACACGTAAATTTAAAATATTCTGGCTGACCCCCCCAGCGTGAGTTTTTCAAGACGACCATTATTTAGAACATATCACTTTATTGTTTCCATGGTGATGCGTCATTGCTTGTCACGTGACACCCAGCAGTCACAATAGAAATATCTGATATTCCGATTGTCAAATATGGGAAAGTGGATGTGTTTTGTTGTTTAAACACCTTTATAATGGGCACCACCATGTTAGTTTGTGCTGCAATTCAGAGAATCAAACACATGAATGATGAATTTCTCCACTTCTCCCAAAATACATAAAATTAAGTGGCCGGTGAACTGGGAGAAGAAAAGATTAAACTTAAAAGTTACTCACACAATGAGTATCTGATATGAATCATATCATATGGTATCATATCGTGTTGTCTAATTATTATAATGGAAAGGATTATTAGTGCTGCTTCCATAGACATCAGTGAGTATTTTACAAACTCTAAATGTATCGTTTTGCTACTACTTATGTGTATTTAAATGTCTGAAACCTAAAATAAACATTATGCGGTTGAAAACACTGAATAGGTGTTGTATATGACAAGCGCTGAGCGTGTATGTCTCTGGCTCAGCGCCAGGCAAAGCGTGAAAGCACGTTTGAATTTAGCAGTTTATGCAATTTAACGTGATGCACTGACCTTTCAAATCACACTGGCGTGATTGTACGCTCCAAGGACCAGCCAAGACTGATCACACCGGTGTGATCATACGTGCAAAAGAGTTAAGCGTTTCAGATATTTCAGTATCAGTGTGTATCGAAAAATCTAGATTTTTGCCAACACTAGCTCATTACAACGCTAGTTCCCACAGCTCTCAGCCCTGCCCTGCTTGCCACAACGTAAATTACATTTGTATATATTCAAAATAAAATCCATAGATTGTACTGAATGTCAGCTTGCTTATTTTGCTCAAAATAAGGATTTCTTAAAGGGATAGTTCACCCAAAAATTTTAATTATCCCATAATTTCTTCACCCTCAAGCCATCCTAGGTGTATATGACATTCTTCTTTCAGACAAATACAATCAGAGTTATATTAAAACATGTCCTGGGTAATCCAAGCTTTATAATGGAATTAAATGGCAGCCTAAAATTCAAAGCCTAAAAAAAGTGTATCCATCCATTATAAAAGTAATCCACACGGCTCCAGGGGTTAATAAAAGTCTTCTGAAGTGAACCGATGGGTTTGTGTATGAAAAATATCCATATTTAAAACTTTCTAAAGTAAAATATCTAGCTTCTGGCGGACCACCTTCCGTATTCATCTTACGAAGAAAATGTAACACCTCTCCGTTCAAAACGTTGACGTCGGACATAGCGCAAGCGTTTTTAACAGAGAGGCCTTTATTAACCCCCTGGAGGCGTGTGGATTATAATGGATGGATGCACTATTTTGGGCTTCAAATTTTGGGCTGCCATTTACTGCACAGACTCATTTAACTATGCTGATAACATTGGAATTTGCGACCATAGTTGGCTAACGATGCTTTCAGGATACGCACCATCTCTATGAAGCCCATCCTGCTGAAAAGCACACTTTGCTCTGATTGGTCGGCTGGGCTAAAGTGTTGTGATTAGTCAAATGTTACCCCTTACTATAACCGCTAATTTCAACACGCAACGCAACTCAACCAGACTTTATTTTGCGTATGCTTTTGGCGGGAATTATTTAAATGAGGAATATTGTGATGTGTTTGTTCCCGGAAGAAAACTCAAGACTACAATGGAGACATTTCAGGGAGTTCAGAAACCGTGTGCACTGATATAGAGAATAACTCCCTTTAGAGTAACTTTGTGATTTGTAACTTTGCAGACCTTTTTCATGCTCAAACAGCAAGATTACACACTAAAGGAAATTGAGCTTGTCAAAAACCATAATAAGATCCCTTTAACAACCCCTGGTTACAATTAATTTAATTTGTATAGAAAAGAGCAGCATGATTATTCTGCTAAACATCTCTTGTGTGTTAAATTAACAAAATTAAAAGCCTCGAAATACAGTTGCATAACATCAATTGTGAGCCACACTCTCTTTTACGCTGGTGTAAAAACAGTGCTAATACATCATGAAATCCAACCACCGGTTTACATTACCGCAACCAAGCCAATATGCTACACTGGCTCAGTTTTTACAGTAAGGACTTTAACAGTTCACACTGTGAACATTTCTTTCATGAGGTGAGCTCACGCAATGAGGGTAATGCCAACCGTTCTCATTCCAACTGGTATAAATCAAACGTGCACTGTAACCCACAGACCACCTGTGCAACAGTTTTTCTGCTTGACGGCCCCTCTAAAACCTGCCATCGGCTCTTCTCCATCCACACCCCTTGGACCAAAACACCCGTGTCGGACAACTCCCATCTCCCAAGGACAACAAGAAGAGTCACGCTTTTCTTTTTTTTTTTGAGCCGCATCGAACCATAACAGCTGCGACTCCCAATTGAACCTGCAACATGCATCATCAAGGGCTGATAAAAATCGCGGCTCGTGTGTGTTTGGGGAAAAGGTGTAGCGGCTGCTATCAGACCCGTGCCATCGAGTTATCTTTATCACAGCAACTGTAAAAACACACAGCCAAACTTGTTTCATTCGTTGTCCTTTGGAGAAGCAGAAGCCAGGCTGTATTTTGACTAGTGGGATACCTCACACTAGCCATAACAAAGAAGCACTGACAGAGGCGCAAGCAACCCGTGAGGTAGCTCTTTCCAGAGCACCTGCGCTGTTGTTACAGTCCACGCTGATAAACAACCTCCATTTGAAGATTTATGCTACTAAACTGGGGAAATAAAGCACCAGCAACAGGACTTGCAGTCTCCACTAATGAGCTGATGAGTTGAATCAGATGTGTTCGATTAAGGAGACAGTGTTGGGGGACCTCCAGGACCAGGATTGAGGACCACTGCCCTAACCCTGAGAATTAAACTCAGCACTGTTTGTGCTACGGACATGAATGATACGTCAAATCGCGCGGCTTGAGGGGAGTTGTGCTATTACTTTTCTAAGCCATCAGACTTACAATTTTCACCTGGTGGAGTATAAACAAGTTGGAAAATGTATAAACTTACATTGAAGGAAAGTCCTGAGACATATCAAGGGACTAAAATCATAGAAACTTAGGGGTGGATTTATTATTATTATTTTTTTTACTTGAACCAACTAAGAAACCAGCCAGAACAACCTTGCAACATCATAAAACATGTGAAAATGACATTGTGGTGGTGACGTTTGCACACAAATTTCGTCTGAAAATGTAAATTATGGATTATGTTATAAATTATTGGCCTATATATATATATAATATATATTAGTTTGGAGCAAAAATATAATCTTTTTGGAGATTACAATTGGAGTTGGTTAACGACATTCTTCAAAATATCATCTTTTGTGTTCAACAGAAGAAACAAACTAATACAGGTTTGAGGGAGAGTAAATTGTGACAGAATTTTCATTTTTGGTGAACTATCCCTTTAAATCCCTCCCTGTTCTAGCTTGTACTATTCTGGATGATGTTTTTATTGCTGGTTCTTCTTGTGTTATTGCCTCTTTAAGATGAATCACTTGTTGTATTCCACTTTTGTAAGTCTTTTTGGATAAATCCTCTGCTAGATCTAAATGTAAATGTCTCTGTATTGGTCTTTTTAGATTTTAGAGATGCCCCCTGGTGGAAATTTGAATCTTAGCCAGTGGCCAATATCCAGTTGTTGTTTTTTTAACAGATCTCAAAATCTATATTTGATGTAAAGTTGCTCTTTTAACATCCTTGCATTAAATCATTTCCTTTCCATGTTTTAGTATAGTTACTACAGACATGGCATTGAGTCATCTGAACCTCCTGCGGCCAGTATTGTGCAGATGTGTGCCTTCTGTTGTGAGGACCCCGCTGGTGACTAGATCAAGAGTCCCCTTTCTGCCTCAAGCGAGCTGTCCCGTGGTCCTGCCGAATTATGCCCGTCATTATGCCACAAAGAAGAGTAAAGGTGAGTGGAGGTCTGCGGCTACTTATCCCTCACGGAGCCACAACAAAGAACGTCCAGCATAGGGGTAGGAGTAGATGTTGTATTTGTTTTCTATAGCAGTGCTTGTTTAGCTTCACTCAAGTGGGCTTTGAGCCCATATGAAGGGAGGAGAAATTCCCTCTTTTCCCTGTCTGACCTCCAAATCCTGCTTTCATTTGTAATTGCTAAAACAATCAGCCAGCATGCTGGTCACAGTCTTTCATTTCCATCTGCAGCTCTTCTTTTGAAGCCATTAGTGATGAAGACATTAATGCTTCTTTCTTCTTTGTTGCTTTTTTATAGCAAAAGCAAAAGGGCAGACAGCTAAAGTGAACATCAAGGCAGCATTGGTGGAGGATATTATTAGCCTGGAGGAGGTGAAGGAAGACATGGCCGCTGTCCTGACTACCCTGAAAGACGATTTCAGCCGCAACCTCAGCATTCGCACATCACCAGGTCAGGACCTAGCAAGACATTGACACGCAGGCAACTCTGTCCGTTTAACCTGAAGCTCTGATGCTTGGGTCACGATTTGACTAGTTAGCCCCTGCTGGTGGATGTTACTACTACACCACTTGGCTGCATCTTTGATCATTGAAAGCCATTCAAAAATTCTGAAATGTGCCTATTCTGAAGAATTATTTAACATTTAAAACATGTATATTTCATTAAATCATAGCAGATTTCTTATTAGCGTTCAGCTATATTTTGGAGAGCGCTGAACTGGCATTGGCAAGACTTCACAGAATCTGAATTAGAATGCAACTGATAATTCTACACAGTCACGCAACACAGGAATTGCATAAATAATTTTGACTAATTTATTCTCTGATATTTAGAATACATTTGCTTCTCAACAAGTTCAATACTCTCAAAGCTTGAAAACAGATGTTAAATGAGTCTACAGCACCACGGCATTTTATCACATTTCTTTTAATTTCATTTCAAAGTTTGATTCAATTCATTATATAATTTATACATTTGATGTATATCCATGAAGTCTCCTCAGCTACTTGAGGTCAACATGACTGGCTTCCCAGAGGTATGGAACCAAACTACAGCTTCCTAGCATGATAATGTATGTTGACATGTTTATGGGTAATTCATGCTTAAATAAAAATAAATAAATGTATTTTTGTAGTACAGTTATACCATATTTTTTGGATTTCATTCCACTTCCTTAAATTCAAATAGCAATTATGTCACTGCAATTTACATTCAGTTAAATCTTAAATCTAAGAGATTTTTAGCCTTTTGATGATATCTACTATATTTTGTGAGTTATTTGCTCTAATATCTGCTTTTATTTTTAATCAAAACTACTTTGAAAGCAGTTTTTCACTAAATTAACACAGGAATGATATTTAATTATTTTCAGTTTTTTTATTTTTTTATTCAAAGGTTTAAGTAATACCACATTGAGACTTCGTTGGACTTTTCTTTAAATAACAAAGCAAACAAACTATTCAATCAGAGTTTCAACTGATTCACAGAAATAAATATGACTTCTGAATCCATAAGAAGCTGTTTTTGCTGAAAATTCCTCCAAATGATCATATTACCGTATATACACTACTTTTTTGCATCACAGTCAGTTACAAGACACAAGATCCAATGGTGTTTGGTGTCATTGACTTTAACCCACATCATCTACATCAACTCCAGTCCTGGAGGACCAGTGTCCTGCAGACTTTTATGTAATTAAAACTACCTGATTGTATTTTGCACCTTTATTAGCTTGTCCAGGTGTGTTTGGTTAGAGTTAGAGCAAAACTCAAGAGGACACTGGCCCTCCAGGACTGGAGTTTAAGAACCCTGATTAACATTATCAGTGTCACTGAGGTTACACAAGGCTAAAAGGGTATTGTGTTGCCTCGTCCTCCCATGAGGATCAATGCACAGCGATCCACCTTTGCACATGTTCTGGCCTTGACCATTGTTCCACAAGGTGGGGTCACCCTGTTTGCAATCCTACTTCCTGAGGTACATCCAGGTCGACCCCGTTCACTCCAGCCCAATCCCTAAAGACCCAACAGTTGGGCATTTGGGACATGTGGTTGTGGAGTCCACGTTCTTCACTTTCACCTCCTGACCTTTGCCAGTCCTTCTCCTTGATCCAGAATGGACTTGGTTCCATGGAACGAATATGGAAAATCAGTGAGATGGCATGATGTTCTTTTAAGCAAATGATCGAATCATCTGGATTTAATTAAGCAGCGAGTTTATTATGAAGGACAGGAGAATCACCTTGGCCGAGGGAAGGAGGTTGCAGAGTGCAGGATTAATGTGGTGACCTGGTGTCTGGGCACACTACACAAGGATTACGGCCTGTCTGTCTGTCATCTGTAGGATAGACCGCTTGTGCTTGGATCTCCACTAATGTACATTCTTTTATTTCAGATAAATCTGCTGCTAGAGGCCATCTCTTCACAAAAGCATTTGTATTTTCCAAACGCTTCATCTCAAGGACAGGAGTTTGGTGGTTCTAACAGAAGGCTCAAACAGTCATCATATGTTGGTTCTTCAGCAAGCAAGTGAATCTAACATCAAGCCAGTTTGCTTCTGAACATTGACTAAATTTTAGGTTCTTGAAACGGAGAGGGCAACAATTGGTACCATGACCAGGAAGAGCCCATTTGGCTAATAACTTCCCTGTTAAACTTCAAGGTTTTTTAGTGGAGGAAACGGCAATATGTTACATGGAAGCATTAGCAGATGTGAACGCTTCTAGGTAGCACACACACTATCTGAGTTGGGTTCCGGGGACAAATATCTTAATACCTTTGCTCATGATAAGATGTTGGTCGCAGTTTGGTCAAAGTCCCATCAGAAATTGGACAGAAACTGGTTTTCAAGTTTCACAGAGTATGATTTTCTTAGATGTTACGGTTCAACAAGCTGATGACAAAATGGTACATATATGGATAATTTGAAGTTCTTGAGTGTTTTCTTTGGGCAAAAATGCACATGCAGGTTCTCTCGTGAAAGATCAAAGTGCAGTGCAGTGCGTCTCAGCTGTTCTCCAGCCTCTCAGAAGTGTGGGATAAAGCAAGGTAAGACCAGGGACAAAGGGTGGGAGACAGAAACATAGCTGTGTGAGGTAAGACAGATGAGGGAAGGAGACATGCTGGCGAAATGTTCTGGTTTTCTGTCTGGAGAGAAAGGAGTGGGTGCTTTCATCCCTCAAGGAGAGCGAGACGTGTCGTCACAACAGTCATCCAAAGGTGCCTCTTCTTTTGCAACCTTTCATTTTTTTTGAGACAGGTTGGGAAAGGATACAAAATGCAGGCAAATGTCTAGTTGTCAGAGAGAGCGAGGGTAATTATTCCATTGTTTTTCTTGAAGGGGATAGTTCACCCAAGAATGAAAGTTCTACCTCAAACCAGTATCACATTATTTCTTCTGTAGAACATAAAAAGAAGATATTTTGACAAATGTTTCAACTTTTTTTATCTACAATGGGATTCAGTGTTGGTTTGGATCCCAATGACTTTCATTGTATCAGTTGCAACATTCTTCAGTGCAGAAACACGCATTTCCTGGGAGTTGAACCCATGAACTTGGTGTTGTTAGTGCCATGCTTTACTGTTTAAGCTTCAGGAATGCCCCTCAAACAAGTTTTTGGCCATACTAGCTGGAACTGTCAGCCGCATTGAGCGACAAAACATCTTGGTGGTTACTTGCGTTCCATTTTTGTTGTGACTCACTCATTACTCCAGTATCTCATGGCATGTACTTGCATATCAAACATCACATCTTTTCTGTTTGGCCATTTTTTATTTGGATGCATTTTGCTTTCACTGAGGACAGAAAAATAACTTTTCCCATCAGATCTAGTAAGAAGTATTCTTTATGATGTTTTAATTCGCATATTACAAGTTAATTGCTGTGTTTTTTTTTTTGCTCTTTTTTTGTGGCAAATGCTTGAATAGCTCACTGAATAATTTTGGAGAAAACCACTGGTTAACAAAGAATTGTGTTATTATGTGTTCAGGTGCGCTTGACCACATTATAGTCACCACAAAGGATGGCAAATTTCCCCTCAACCAGCTGGGCCAGATATCCATGAAGTCTCCTCAGCTACTTGTGGTCAACATGACTGGCTTCCCAGAGGTATGGAACCAAACTACAGCTTCCTAGCATAACTTCTCAGTTCATACTGCTGCATGCAAAGTCAAGTACACACACACCAAAAACACACTCTTTCTCCTACTGAAACCTGAGTGTGATGGACTCTTTCCAGCCTGGTTTCAGAGAAATTGATTGATTGTTGGGGAAGCTCTTTGTTCTTTAAGAACGATTGAAACGTAGGCCAAGAGTCTGTGGTTAGCTGTCAGGCCAGGAAATGACCGCAAAGTGCCCTCTGGAACTTAGACCTGAGTTAATGTGTGATATCTCTCTCTCTTTTCTGTCTTTTTGCCTCTCTATACATTATGAGATGGTGTCTTTCTGTTTTTCCTCTCTTCTTTCTCCCGTCACCATACTCTCCGCTGATATATAGTTCTTTCTTTCTGCGTGATGTTCAGATAACCCTAATGAGATTAATGCTCTCTCCTCTTGGCCTATGTCCACTCAATACCAAAGGCTCTGGTTTCCTGGTGGCTCTAAAACCCACCAATCTACCTTTGTCATCCATCCTGGGAGACTTCAAGCCAAAGCATGTAAGGGATAATGTACAGTCAGCCAGCCATTATTGCAAAATACACCTTGATAGGATGATCAAAACCAAAGCGGTGTTACACCCTGAAGGTGATGCATGGCTTCTTAATACATAGATATTTATTTATGTATTTAAATTGAAACAAATTTGTTTCTCACTTGTAGCTTTAGCTTAAATCTTCTGTTAATGGTCCATTACAACATATTAGCCAATCAATAACAGTCAATGAATATTACAATGTTAATTGATTGCATTACATTACAAATGTTGTATGAGTAGAGTAAAATATACAGTTACTGTAAGTAGTCATTATACAAACATTTTTAACTTCTAAATGCTGCAATTGTCCACGTAATAAATGTAATAAATCCAGAAATACGACCAAATTTATCTTTCCTTATATTAACAGTGGCCGGGATGACACATTATGTTATTGATATAATAATTAGCCATTTGCAAATGGATTCTATTAATCACCTCTATATTAACATAATACTAAAAAAGACCCTGCACAGTTTCATGCTTGGATGACCATAATGCCAGATGCGGCCGTTTAGGGTGTCAGGAAAAACTGGCCATTACCTAACAGGCCTGCAAAAAACAACACAGAGGTGACTGGCCCGGCCCGAAAGTAAACAGCTTCATGATTGTTCTAATCCATTACACTCTCTTTGAGAAGACGCCGTTGTTTTCCATTCATTCATTAGAGAGCCAGAGAAGGTACTTGTTGAGAAACCCCAGTGGCTGTTGTGTGTTGTGGTGCAGACAGCCGTCATTAGCTTTCGATCGCTGTGTGCCTGTGTGGTATCCAGAATCATTAAGAAAGCTGCATTCTTTTTTTTTTTTTTTTTTTTTAGCCCACAGTTTCTCAAGCTGACTTTGAACAGTCTTGTTTTTTTGTTTTTGTTTTAGTACAGAGGGTAACTGGGCTTTTTTTTTTTTTTTTCTTCCTAACCAGAACAATTCTGGTTTTACCGTAAAATTCTGAATCACCGAAAGGAATGATGGAGGGCGTTCAGAGGGGAATCACACACACACACAGCGGCTCTGAGTCTGAGTCAGACCTCACAAGAAATGCATTTAACATAAGAGCAATGTGTGTACAGCTTTCTTTAAAAAGTGTGAGTGAGTGTGCATGTGAGCGAGTGTGCATGTGAGCGAGTGTGCGTGTGAGCGAGTGTGTGTGACTGAGTGAGTGACTGAGTGAGTGACTGACTGACTGAGTGAGAGTGAGTGTGCGACTGACTGACTGACTGAGTGTGCGACTGACTGACTGAGTGAGTGAGTGTGTGAGTGAGTGTGCGACTGACTGACTGACTGAGTGTGCGACTGACTGACTGAGTGAGTGTGTGACTGACTGTCTGAGTGCGACTGAGTGATTGTGCGACTGAGTGAGTGAGTGTGCGACTGACTGACTGAGTGAGTGAGCGTGCGACTGACGGAGTGAGCGAGCGTGTGACTGAGTGTGCGACTGACTGAGTGTGAGTGAGTGTGCGACTGACTGAGTGAGTGTCAATCAGTGAGTGTGCGACTGAGCGACTGAGTGAGAGAGCGAGCGAGTGAGCAAGAGACTGAGCGAACGTGCGACTGACTGAGTGAGCGAACGTGCGACTGACTGAGTGAGCGAACGTGCGACTGACTGAGTGAGCGAGCGTGCGACTGACTGAGTTGAGCGAGCGTGCGACTGAGTGACCGAGCGAGCGTGCGACTGAGCTGAGCGCAGCGGATCGAGCTGCTGGCGAGCGAGCGTCGCGACTGACTGAGCTGGCGAAGCGCGGCGACTGACTGAGCTGAGCGAGCGAGCGTGCGACTGACTGAGCTGAGCGAGCGAGCGAGCGCGAAACTGAAGCTGAGCGAGCGAGCGAGCGCGAATGGCGGCATGACTGAGCTGAGCGAGCGAGCGTGCGAATGACTGAGCTGAGCGAGCGAGCGTGCGAATGACTGAGCTGAGCGAGTGAACGAGCGTGCGACTGACTGAGCTGAGCGAGTGAACGAGCGTGCGACTGACTGAGCTGAGCGAGTGAACGCAGCGTCGCGACGGCGACTGAGCTGAGCGAGTGAGCGAGCGTCGCGATCGACTGAGCTGAGCGAGTGAACGAGCGTGCGACTGAGCTGAGCGAGCGAAGCGAGTGAAGCGAGCGACGCGATCGAGCTGAGCTGAGCGTGCGACTGAGCTGAGCGTGCGACTGACTGAGCTGAGCGTGCGACTGACTGAGCTGAGCGTGCGACTGACTGAGCTGAGCGTGCGACTGACTGAGCTGAGCGTGCGACTGACTGAGCTGAGCGAGTGAACGAGCGTGCGACTGACTGAGCTGAGCGAATGAGAGAGCGTGCGACTGACTGAGCTGAGCGAGCGGGCGTGCGACGACTGAGCGAGCGAAAGCGGCGGGCGTGCGACTGACTGAGCGAGCGAGCGGGCGTGCGACTGACTGAGCGAGCGAGCGGGCGTGCGACTGACTGAGCGAGCGAGCGGGCGGGCGACTGACTGATTGAGCGAGCGGGCGTGCGACTGACTGAGTGTGAGTGAGTGCGACTGACTGTGAGTGAGTGTGCGACTGACTGTGAGTGAGTGTGCGACTGACTGAGTGTGAGTGAGTGCGACTGAGTGAGTGTGTGAGTGAGTGTGTGACTGACTGAGTGTGAGTGAGTGTGCGACTGACTGTGAGTGAGTGCGACTGAGTGAGTGAGTGTGCGACTGACTGAGTGTGTGAGTGAGTGTGCGACTGACTGAGAGTGTGAGTGAGTGTGACTGAGTGTGTGAGTGAGTGTGCGACTGACTGAGTGTGTGAGTGAGTGTGTGACTGAGTGAGTGAGTGTGCGACTGACTGAGTGAGTGAGTGTGCGACTGACTGAGTGTGCGAGTGAGTGTGCGACTGAGTGTGCGACTGAGTGTGTGACTGAGTGAGTGAGTGACTGAGTGACTGACTGAGTGTGTGAGTGAGTGTGCGACTGACTGAGTGTGTGAGTGAGTGTGCGACTGACTGAGTGTGAGTGAGTGTGCGACTGAGTGAGTGTGTGACTGACTGAGTGAGTGAGTGAGTGAGTGAGTGAGTGCGACTGAGTGTGTGACTGAGTGACTGAGTGACTGAGTGAGTGACTGAGTGACTGAGTGACTGAGTGAGTGAGTGAGTGAGTGTGCGACTGACTGAGTGAGTGAGTGTGAGTGCGACTGACTGAGTGTGTGACGTGAGTGAGTGTGCGACTGAGTGTGTGAGTGAGTGTGCGACTGACTGAGTGTGAGTGAGTGCGACTGACTGAGTGACTGAGTGTGTGACTGACTGAGTGAGTGAGTGTGCGACTGACTGAGTGAGTGTGCGACTGACTGACTGAGAGTGAGTGTGCGACTGACTGACTGACTGAGCGAGCGTGCGACTGATTGAGTGTGTGAGTGAGTGCGACTGACTGACTGAGTGTGCGACTGACTGACTGAGTGTGCGACTGAGTGAGTGTGCGACTGAGTGAGTGAGTGTGTGAGTGAGTGTGCGACTGACTGAGTGTGTGAGTGAGTGTGCGACTGACTGAGTGTGAGTGAGTGCGACTGACTGACTGAGTGCGACTGACTGAGTGTGCGACTGACTGACTGAGTGAGTGTGCGACTGACTGACTGAGTGTGCGACTGAGTGAGTGCGAGTGAGTGAGTGTGTGAGTGAGTGTGCGACTGACTGAGTGTGTGAGTGAGTGTGCGACTGACTGAGTGTGTGAGTGAGTGTGCGACTGACTGAGTGTGAGTGAGTGCGACTGACTGAGTGAGAGTGAGTGCGACTGACTGAGTGAGTGAGTGTGTGACTGAGTGAGTGAGTGAGTGTGCGACTGACTGACTAAGTGTGCGACTGACTGACTGACTGAGAGTGAGTGTGCGACTGAGTGAGTGTGTGTGCGACTGACTGAGTGTGCGACTGATTGACTTAGTGAGTGAATGTGCGACTGAGTGACTGACTGAGTGTGCGACTGACTGAGTGAGTGAGTGTGAGTGCGACTGACTGAGTGTGTGACGTGAGTGAGTGTGCGACTGAGTGTGTGAGTGAGTGTGCGACTGACTGAGTGTGAGTGAGTGCGACTGACTGAGTGACTGAGTGTGTGACTGAGTGAGTGAGTGTGCGACTGACTGAGTGAGTGTGCGACTGACTGACTGAGAGTGAGTGTGCGACTGACTGACTGACTGAGCGAGCGTGCGACTGATTGAGTGTGTGAGTGAGTGCGACTGACTGACTGAGTGTGCGACTGACTGACTGAGTGTGCGACTGAGTGAGTGTGCGACTGAGTGAGTGAGTGTGTGAGTGAGTGTGCGACTGACTGAGTGTGTGAGTGAGTGTGCGACTGACTGAGTGTGAGTGAGTGCGACTGACTGACTGAGTGCGACTGAGTGAGTGTGCGACTGACTGACTGAGTGTGCGACTGAGTGAGTGCGACTGAGTGAGTGAGTGTGCGACTGACTGAGTGTGTGAGTGAGTGTGCGACTGACTGAGTGTGAGTGAGTGCGACTGACTGAGTGAGAGTGAGTGCGACTGACTGAGTGAGTGAGTGTGTGACTGAGTGAGTGAGTGAGTGTGCGACTGACTGACTAAGTGTGCGACTGACTGACTGAGAGTGAGTGTGCGACTGAGTGAGTGTGTGTGCGACTGACTGAGTGTGTGACTGATTGACTTAGTGACTGAGTGTGCGACTGACTGACTGAGTGTGCGACTGACTGTGCGACTGACTGACTGAGTGCGACTGAGTGTGCGACTGATTGACTGAGTGTGCGATTGACTGACTGAGTGTGTGACTGACTGATTGTGTGAGTGAGTGTGCGACTGACTGAGTGTGAGTGAGTGCGACTGACTGAGTGAGTGTGTGAGTGAGTGAGTGTGCAACTGACTGAGTGTGCGACTGACTGACTGTGTGTGACTGACTGATTGACTTAGTGAGTGAGTGTGCGACTGAGTGACTGACTGAGTGTGCGACTGACTGACTGAGTGTACGACTGACTGAGTGTGTGAGTGAGTGTGCGACTGACTGAGTGTGAGTGAGTGCGACTGACTGAGTGTGAGTGAGTGCGACTGACTGAGTGTGAGTGAGTGCGACTGACTGAGTGTGAGTGAGTGCGACTGACTGAGTGTGAGTGAGTGCGACTGACTGAGTGAGTGCGACTGACTGAGTGAGTGTGTGACTGAGTGAGTGAGCGACTGAGTGAGTGCGACTGAGTGATTGTGCGACTGACTGACTGAGTGAGTGTGCGACTGACTGAGTGAGCGTGCGAATGACTGAGTGAGTGTGCGATTGACTGACTGACTGAGTGTGCGACTGACTGACTGACTGAGTGTGCGACTGACTGAGTGTGTGACTGAGTAAAAGTGAGACTGTGAGACTTTGTTCGCTAATCGGACATCACTTGCTCGCACTGTTGTGTGCACTCTAAAAAGATGATATCTGATAAAACTGATAAAAAAAGACAGAAAGCTATGCAGACTTTGGCCAATGAAGCATTTTATTTATTTATTCAATACAATTTTATTTCAGTCATATACTGTGCGGTATGCAGTACACTAGTCAGCCTAAATCCTTATCAGTGAAACCAGGCGTCCCCCATGATGTACACATGCTAGACTGCCTGCACACAAGTTCAGAGTGTAATCTTAGGCTAGTCTGGCCACAGGAGTTGAAATAGGTTATGAGGTGAACAGGCAGAAACCTCCGACACAAGGTCATGTGGGTCAGTGCCCTGCACTGCAACCTCTCAGCTCCATCCCACGGGATCTGGCGCTGACAGCGCCCCGCGGCGCTTCCTACACCACACACTCCACCCCTCTACCCCTCTCTCTGGAGCTCCATCATGGGGAGATGCTGCCCAGCTCCTTCTGGATCAAAGGGCCTGGGGTCAGGGTACTCCACTGAACTGGAAGGGGGTGGTCTAGTGAGATATGAGGGCTGGAGAGATGCAAAGGGTGCATGAAGGTTTGCAGCAGGTACCGTAAGCCCAGCTGGCTGTCATTAGCTCTGATGTGTATGTGTGTGTTTGTGCAATGTGTCCTCAGGCCACGGCAGCCGTCACCCGTGCCTTGCAAGACAGCAGCATGGGACTCAACCCAGAAGTGGAGGGCACCATCATCAGGGTGCCTGTTCCCAAGTGAGTGTTTTATCGCCCAGGGCCTGAATCCTCATGACCACTCTAACCTTTCCTTTTAACATCACTTCCTACAAGCTATGTTTGCTTTCACTTCAGTTCTCACTCGCTTCCTGTTTGTCTGTGCAATGCTATTTCCCCAGCTATTTGTCTTTTTAACTTAAGGCAAGCTTCACAATTGAGCTGTGGCTATATAATTTTTATATATATAATATATATAATCTATACTTATAATTTTAGAGGGGTTTTGCACAATTTTCAGTTGACCAGACTGGGAGATCATCTAGAGCAGCTGAAAACCTGCTTGACCAAGCTGGGAGACCAGCTTAGGTCATAGCTTTTTTCCCATCAAGGGCCTCTTTTCAC